>OZ026573.1:19359894-19485894 GCA_964020215.1 Aurelia sp. 3 sensu Dawson et al. (2005) | reverse complement strand
CATTCTCAAACATCTTACAATCAAGCTTGATCGAGTTTGCTTTCCAGTTCAAAAGATGCATGCTGATGAAAGGTAGTGCAAACGGTGTGAAGTTCTTACTCAAATCAAGCTCTCAATCATACCCAAATCTACCCTGGGTACCAGAGCCTCAAAATTTAAATGAAAGGAAATTGGTAAAAGGAAAAGAGAGAAGGAAGAAAGGAGGCTCTGGTCAAATGATAACACAACCTCGTTTTGGTGTTGGTATTTCTAAATTATATTATTGACAAATGTCTTTGCTCAAACAAACTTTTGAACAACCAAAGGCCTTGCCACAACAAAAACCAGTTTCGCTGCGAAATGATCGATACAGGAAGTATTTCTTGGGCACCAGTAGGAAAAGTTTATCACAAGAAACTGGTTGACGACAGAGAATGTCACATTTTGAGAGGAATCAATCTAAGATCCAATTCTTATCCTCGATATTTCAAGTAAACACAAATCATATCAGATACAATAAGAAAGATAATAACGTTCCTACCAGTTTGGAATGCAGTCCTCATCAGCAAAGATTACTCTTTTGCCAGTGTGTCTATGATCTTCAGTGATAGCAATATCACGGCTAAATTCTCGAAACTGCTCTCCACGTCCCTGGCCTCAACTGGGCCTAAACCTTCAACCAACTTCACTGGGCGAATGAAAGCTCAACTGCAAACAGCAACGACTCTTCAGTGATCATGAAGTTATTGTCTCAAACTGTTGTGGTGTTAGGCTCCTATCTTTGCTGAAAAGCTGTCCAGTTCTCCACAGCTCCGCTCCCCTCAAAACATTCGCCATTGTTGTGAAGGCAAACTTGATCACAACCGTCTGAATCAATTTTTCTGACCACAATCGTAGTCTTGTCATGTGACTCACGCAATCCAATCAATTCTCACAGAATCTACATACCCGATCGGGTATATAGGCTTCTCATTGGTCAATTCCTACAATGGATGTCACCATTTGACCAGAGCCAACTTTCTTTCCTTCCTTTTTTTTCTTTTTATTATTATTTGGCTCTGGTACCCAGGGTAACCCAAATCATACTCAAAACAAGTTAGTTTCACGTTTGAAGCATGCTCCAAACATACCAGATATCTTGCTAAGGGAAATTTGAACTTGAAAGAAAAATTGTTCAGCTCCCAAAGCACTGATATCAACAAAATAGATGTTTATGCTAACGTTCGAGAAACATTGTGAAATTGATTCTCATCTATGGAGAACCATCAATATCTGCTTACTTTTTTGGGTTGTATGTTAACAGTTAGTGTTTGCTTTGTGGGTAGCCTGTATCAATCTAGCTAATGCTCAATTTTTACAACTGGCCCCACTATAAATAAAAGCTAGGCATATGTATTAGTCATAATGGCCGAATTACAACAACAAAAAATTACGAGAACAACTCTTTACAAGTAATGGATATAGTATGTGGGTCTAACGAAAGTGCTGTCCTTCAAGACAAGTCACAATTTCAGGGTTAAAATTGCACTGTATAAGCACCTTGATGGGATAACTACGGTCAAACGGTCATGGTTTTGATCACTGTTTGCTCTGGGTTGTCGTGTCGTCTGGGCAGGGCCGAGGAGAGAATTTGTGGGCCCCGGGTCAGAATGCAGCATGGACCCTTTGTCAAGCGCCAGAGGCGCACCCATCTAGGGGGGTTCGGGGGCATACTCCCCAGGGAAAATTTTTAAAAGTAAGGTTGCTAGAATTGCTCTGGTCACTATTTCCGCTTCTAGATACAATCGTAAAATCATATAACGAGCTAGTTACGTTTTAGGTAGGAACCTAGCACTTTGCAACCAAAAAGTCAGTGAAGTCAAATTTCCTTTATTTTCAGTGCTCACAAGAACGTTGGAAAAATCAATAAAATTTGTTCGCCTTTCATCTTTTAACAAGAATTTGAATCGTTCAAATCCGTTAACATTTTTGGTGTTGTGAATGTTCCGGAATTTTTCCTAGCTCATCTGGTAAAATTCAATGGTTTACAAGATGTATTTAACTTCTACCGCTTATAAGAAAACGTTGCAACTATTTTTATTCTCTTCTTGATTTTTGAAGTATTATGACAATCGAGAAGTTATTGATGGATGGGCCCCCTATTAGCACTGGCCGTGGTCTAGAGACCCTCATTTGAGCCTTAGTTCGAAAAAACTCAGTTATTATTTATGGGCCCCTTATGGCTACGGGCCCCAGGTTTCTAACCCCCGTAACCCCCCTCTCCTCGGCCCTGCGTCTGGGGATGGCCGGTGCTGGTGCTGGGGGGTCTAACCCCGTTAGAGTGAATTCGGTTCGTTTTATTTTTCTCTCTTTTATTTTCAATATGTACATAGATATTCAAGTTTTGTAAATAGGTTTTTAATATTATGGCTTTCATTGCAATTAGATTAGGGTAGTTTTATTCAGGGGCGCACATTAGGGGGGTGTGGGGGGGTGAGATACCCCCCAATATTTTCAGAGTCGGTCCAAAATCAAACGAAAAATCGGTCCACGATAAGGCTTGGATAGTGTGAATCCAAGTTGGTCCGACTTCTGAATGTTTATGGCAAAGGTCGGTCCATGACGACAGTTAGCAATTTCACAAGAAATACTTGATACAGTGGTCGGGAGAGTCGTTCTAAGCCAAAGAGGCGGACGGAATTTAAAAAAATTTTCCCAGCCATGCTATTTTCCCAGCTGTTGCAAATAGTCAAAGTTTCCAGTCTAGTACTGGGGTGTCGGTAATGGCTGAGAGGGGAGCAGTATGCAATTTGCCCCTGGGGCGTCAGGGTCTAGGGGGCCTCGTATTTGAAGACTTGTTATCATTTTGACTGCAGGAAATGCTCTATAATGCATTTTAGGCCATTTTAAGCTAATCTAAGTAGCATGATGGCAAAAATTTTCAGCTCGCTTCGCTCGCAGGGGGCCTCATGTTTGGCAGGTTTGTTCCTGGGCCTCCAAAACTTCTCGGCGGCCCTTGTGTCGGTACCCTGGGTACCAGACTCTCCGAGTCTGGTACCCAGGGTAGTGTCGGTGGGAGCATAGGAAATCGGGCACTTCTAAATGAATCTCAAAAATAAAAGGAAAAATCGGTTATAAATGTTATCCATCAAACGTTGTATCTGTTTCAACTAAACGCTAGCATTGTAGAAACTAAAAGTCACGAGAGAATGCTTTCTTAAAGGAAAAAAACATGCTAAAACCAGCGCTTTAGCTGTGCTTTGCAGCGAAGAAGTCGTTTTATTGAAGATCACACCGTTATTTGAAACTCCAAATCCATGACCAAATGATGCGAAAATCTCAACCAAACAAGTTTCATGTGTGACAAAGATTGTGCTTAAGACAAAAAATTTTAGTGAAATCTCCAAAACATATAACAAGAACTGCTATGCGGCACAAAATAGTCAGTTAAGTGAAGCAAAAGGGTTTGTAGACGGAACACATTACAGATTGCAAGTATACATGCTGTCCGAAAACCACCGTCTGGCCAGACAGGAAAAATGCCAACTGCAAAAGCAAAGCAGGCAAAGTCGAATAAAAAAGCTTTGAGAAAATATGTAAGAGGCTCCTCTTTTACCCTGAAAGCGATCTTAGCTTTGTTTGCGATTAACTTTTTTTGCGAAAAAATCTGCTTATCTGAGCCAAAGAGAGTGGTGTCTACTTGAAATGTATCCGGAAGATGCCAATTTATGGAAAAGAACCTGTTACAAAACGGCAAAAATTCTCTGTAAGAACCGGCAAACATCTGATCACTAGAGGTGTTCTAAGCCAAAGTAGAGGGCGTGTCCTAAAAAAATTTCCTGGGAGCTTTGCCCCCAGACCCCCTTCTTTTAGCACCGTCGTTAATCTCGACTGCTTGTAGCTATCAAAGTTCCCAATGATAACGAACAGCCCATATACGTTCAGTCGCTCCAGAAAAATTTAGTCGGTCCAAAGCATGCTGACACCCCCCCAATGTGCGCCCCTGGTTTTATTTGGTATTTTTGTAATTAATAATGTTTTTATCGGAGGGCCCCTTGAAAAACGACTTTTGCCGAAGGACAACCCTTCTTAAATGTATGAAATGAAATGAAAGTTATGGCCTTATATCGACATTCATTGCAAGACATTTTCAACTGTAGGAATGGAGTCATCTGGAATTTTGCATTTGCATGGAATAATCTCCAGGAAGAATAACGTTGTACTTGTTGTCGTAACGTTATTGTTGTCATAATGGTTAACTTTCCATAAAGAAATCCGCAGCAGTCCATAATGGTTAACTTTAGTTTTACAAGTGCGTGAAGAAGCTGTTTTTGAGCATCCCAGATTCTGTGATGAATCCTCACATGTAGTGAAAGTAAGTTCATAGCAATTTCAACACTCTGCTGAAGTCTCTCTTTGATGGAATGGAAGTTTGAGAGGATTTAAACGTTCTTATGAAGTATCATATTTAATATGCAACTGTCAATGATGGTTAAGTTTGGTTTTACAAGTGTGTGAAGAAGATGTTTTTGATTATCCCAGATTCTGTCATGACTTCTCACATGTAGTCAATAGAAGTTTTACGGCAATTTCAACATTCTACTAAAGTCTCTCGTCGATTGAATAGATTTTGAGAGGATTCTTACGTTCATTTAAAGTGTCACATTTATTATGCAGTTGTCAATAATGGTTAACATTGGTTTAACAAGTGTGTGAAGTAGATGTTTTTGAGCATCACAGAATCTGTGATGTGTTCTCACATCTAGGCAATAGACATTTTGTTGCGACTGCAAGTCTCCGTTGAGGTCTCAGGTAGATGGAACAGATATTTGAGATGATTTAAAAGTTGTGTTGAATTGTAAAGTTTATCATATTGTTGTCAGTAAACGTTTTTTTTTCTTTATCAAGTGTGTGAAGTAGATGTTTTTGAGCATCACAGATTCAGTGATGATTTCTCACAGCTAGTCCATAGATATTTTGTTGCGACTGCAAGTCTATGTTGAAGTCTCAGGTCGATGGAATAGATCTTTGAGATGATTTAAAAGTTGTGTTGAATTGTCAAGTTTATCATATTGTTGTCAGTAAAAGTTTTTTTTTTTGTTGATCAAGTGAGTGAAGTAGATGTTTTTGAGCATCACAGATTCTGTGATGATTTCTCACATCTAGTCTATAGACATTTTGTTGCGACTGCAAGTCTCTGTTGAAGTCTCAGGTCGATGGAATAGATGTTTCAGATGATTTAAAAGTTTTGTTGAATTGTCAAGTTTATTATATAATTATCAATAAACTTTTCCTTTGCTTTAGCAAGTGTGTGAAGTAGATGTTTTTGAACATCACAGATTCTGTGATGATTTCTACATTTAGTCAATTGACATTTTGATGCGATTGCAAGTCTCTGTTGAAAACTCAGTTCGATGGAATAGATCTTTGAGATGATTTAAACGTTCTGTTCAATTGTCAAGTGTATTATATAATTATCAATAAACTATTACTTTGCCTTAGCAACTGTGTGAAGTAGATGTTTTTGAGCATCACAAATACTGTGATGATTTCTCACATCTAGTCTATAGACATTTCGTTGCAACTGCAAGTCTCTGTTGAAGTCTCAGATCGATGGAATACATGCTTGAGATGAATTAAGGGTTGTGTTGAATTGTCAAGTTTATCATATTATTATGAAAAAATTATTCCTTTGTTCATCAAGTGTGTGAAGTAGATGTTTTTGAGCATCACAGATACTGTGATGACTTCTCACATTTAGTCTATAGACATTTTGCTGTCACTGCAAGTCTCTGTTGAAGTCTCAGGTCGATGTTTGAGATGATTTAAATTTTGTGTTGAATTTTCAAGTTTATTTTGTGATTATCAATAAACTATTTCTTCGGTTTAGCAAGTGTGTGAAGTAGATGTTTTTGAACATAACAGATTTTGTTATGATTTCTGACATTTAGTCTATAGATATTTTGTTGCGACTGCAAGTCTCTGTTGAAAACTCAGGTCGATGGAAAGGATGTTTGAGATGATTGAGAGGCATTGCTGAATTCTCTAATTTAGTATATAGTTGTCTGAAAACGTTTCTTTTTGTTTATCAAGTGTATCAAGTATATGTTTTGAAGCATCCCAGATTCTGTGATGATTTCTCACATCTAGTTTATAGACATTTTGTTGCGACTGCAAGTATCTGTTGAAGTCTAAGGTCGATGGAAAGGATGTTTCAGATGATTTAGAGGCTGTGTTGAATTGTTAAATTAATTAAATAGTTGTCAGTAAATGTTTCTTTTGTTTATCATGCGTGTGAAGTAGATGTTTTTGAGCATCACAGATTCTGTGATGATTTCTCACATCTAGTCTATAGACATTTTCTTGCGACTGCAAGTCTCTGAAGAAGACTCGGGACGATGGAATAGATGTTTGAGATGATTTAAAATTTGTGTTGAATTGTCAAGTTTATCATGTAATTATCAATAAACTATTCCTTCGGCTCAGCAAGTGTGTGAAGTAGATGTTTTTGAGCATCACAGTTTCTGTGATGATTTCTGACATCTAGTCAATAGACATTTTGTTGCGACTGCAAGTCTCTGATAAAGTCTCAGGTCGATGGAAAGGATGTCTGAGATGATATAGTTTTCAGTAAACGTTTCTCTTTGTTTATCAAGTGTGTGAAGTAGATGTTTTTGAGCATCACAGATTCTGTGATGATTTCTCACATCAAGTTTATAGACATTTTGTTGCGACTGCAAGTCTCTGAAGAAGACTCGGGACGATGGAATAGATGTTTGAGATGATTTAAAATTTGTGTTGAATTGTCAAGTTTATCATGTAATTATCAATAAATTATTCCTTTGCCTTAGCAAGTGTGTGAAGTAGATGTTTTTGAACATCACAGAATCTGTGATGATTTCTGACATCTAGTCTATAGACATTTTGTTGTGACTGCAAGTCTCTGTTGAAGTCTCAAGTCGATGGAATAGATCTTTGAGATGATTTAGAGGCTTTGTTGCATTGTTAAATTGATTATATAGTTGTTAGTAAACGTTTCTTTTGTTTGCCAGGTGTGTGAAATAGATGTTTTTGAGCATGACAGATTCTGTGATGAATTCTCACATCTAGTTTATAGACATTTGGTTGCGCCTGCAAGTCTCTGTTAAGTCTCAGGTCGATGGAATAGATGTTTGAGATGATTTAAAGGTTGTGTTTAATTGTCAAGTTTATTACATTATTATCAAAAAATTATTCCTTTGCTTTAGCAAGTGTGTGAAGTAGATGTTTTTGAGCATCACAGATTCTGTGATAATTTTTCACATCTAGTCTATAGACATTTCATTGCGACTGCAAGTCTCTGTTGAAAACTCAGGTCGATGGAAAGGTTGTTTGAGATGATTTAGAGGCATTGTTGAATTGTCTAATTTAATATACAGTTGTCAGTAAACGTTTCCTTTTGTTTATCAAGTGTTTGAAGTAGATGTTTTTGAGCATCACAGATTCTGTGATGATTTCTCACATCTAGTCTATAGACATTTAGTTGCAACTGCAAGTCTCTGTTGAAGTCTCAAGTCGTTGGAATAGATGTTTGAGATGATTTAAAGGTTGTGTTGAATTGTTAAGTATATTATATAATTTTCAATAAACTATTCCTTCGGCTTAGCAAGTGTGTGAAGTAGATCTTTTTGAGCATCACAGATTCTGTGATGATTTCTCACATCTAGTCTATGGACATTTGGTTGCGACTGCAAGTCTCTGTTGAAGTCTCAGGTCGATGGAATAGATGTTTGAGATGATTTAAAGGTTGTGTTGAATTGTTAAGTTTCTTATATAATTATCAATAATCTTTTCCCTCCGTTTTTCTTGCTTGTGAAGTAGATGTTTTTAAGCATCACAGATTGTGTGATGATTTCTCACATCTAGTCTATAAACATTTTGCTAAGAAAGCAAGTCTCTGTTGAAGTCTCAGGTCGATGGAATGGATGCTTTGATGATTTGAAGGTTGTGTTTAATTGTTAAATTGATTATATAGTTGTCAGTAAACGTTTCCTTTGTTTATCAGGTGTGTGAAGTAGATGTTTTTGAGCATCACAGATTGTGTGATGATTTCTCAAATCTAGTCTATAGACATTTTGTTGTGACTGCAAGTCTCTGTTGAAGTCTCAGGTCGATGGAATAGATGTTTGAGATGATTTGATGGTTGTGTTTAATCGTTAAATTGATTATATTGTTTTCAGAAATAGCTTCTTTTTGTTTATCAAGTGTGTGAAGTAGATGTTTTTGAGCATGACAGATTCTGTGATGATTTCTCACATCTAGTCTATAGACATTTTGTTGCGACTGCAAGTCTCTGTTGAAGTCTCATGTCGATTTAATAGATCTTTGAGATGATTTAGAGGCTCTGTTGAATTGTTTAGTTTATTATATGATCATCAATAATCTTTTCCTTCGGTTTATCAAGTGTTTGAAGTAGATGTTTTTTAGCATCACAGATTCTGTGATGATTTCTCACATCTTGTCTATAGACATTTGGTTGCGACTGCAAGCCTCTGTTGCAGTCTCAGTTCGATGGAATAGATCTTTGAGATGATTTAGGGGCTGTGTTGAATTGTTAAATTGATTATATAGTTGTCAGTAAACGTTTCTTTTGTTTATCAGGTGTGTGAAATAGATGTTTTTGAGCATGACAGATTCTGTGATGATTTCTCATATCTAGTCTATAGACATTTGGTTGCGACTTCAAGTCTCTGTTGAAGTCTCAGGTCGATGGAATAGATGTTTGAGAAGATTTAAAGGTTGTGTTGAATTGTTAAGTTTATCATATAATCTTCAATAAACTATTCCTTCGGCTTAGCAAGTGTGTGAAGTAGATGTTTTTGAGCATCACAGATTCTGTGATGACTTCTCACATCTAGTCTATAGACATTTGGTTGCGACTGCAAGTCTCTGTTGAAGCCTCAGGTCGATGGAATAGATGTTTGTGATGATTTAAAGGTTGTGTTGAATTGTTAAGTTTCTTATGTAATTATCAAAAATCTTCTCCTTCTGTTTATCAAGTGTTTGAAGTAGATGATTTTGAGCATCACAGATTCTGTGATGATTTCTCACATCTAGTCTATAAACATTTTTTTGCGACTGCAAGTCTCTGTTGAAAACTCAGGTCGATGGAAAGGTTGTTTGAGATGATTTAGAGGCATTGTCGAATTGTCTAATTTAATATACAGTTGTCAGTAAAGGTTTCCTTTTGTTTATCAAGTGTTTGAAGTAGATGTTTTTGAGCATCACAGATTCTGTGATGATTTCTCACATCTAGTCTATAGACATTTAGTTGCAACTGCAAGTCTCTGTTGAAGTCTCAAGTCGATGGAATAGATGTTTGAGATGATTTAAAGGTTGTGTTGAATTGTTAAGTATATTATATAATTTTCAATAAACTATTCCTTCGGCTTAGCAAGTGTGTGAAGTAGATGTTTTTGAGCATCACAGATTCTGTGAGTATTTCTCACATCTAGTCTATAGACATTTGGTTGCGACTGCAAGTCTCTGTTGAAGTCTCAGGTCGATGGAATAGATGTTTGAGATGATTTAAAGGTTGTGTTGAATTGTTAAGTTTCTTATATAATTATCAATAATCTTTTCCCTCCGTTTTTCATGCTTGTGAAGTAGATGTTTTTGAGCATCACAGATTGTGTGATGATTTCTCACATCTAGTCTATAAACATTTTGCTAAGAAAGCAAGTCTCTGTTGAAGTCTCAGGTCGATGGAATAGATGCTTTGATGATTTGAAGGTTGTGTTTAATTGTTAAATTGATTATATAGTTGTCAGTAAACGTTTCCTTTGTTTATCAGGTGTGTGAAGTAGATGTTTCTGAGCATCACAGATTGTGTGATGATTTCTCAAATCTAGTCTATAGACATTTTGTTGTGACTGCAAGTCTCTGTTGAAGTCTCAGGTCGATGGAATAGATGTTTGAGATGATTTAAAGGTTGTGTTGAATTAATAAGTTTATCATATAATTTTCAATAAACTATTCCTTCGGCTTAGCAAGTGTGTGAAGTAGATGTTTTTGAGCATCACAGATTCTGTGATGACTTCTCACATCTTGTCTATAGACATTTGGTTGCGACTGCAAGTCTCTGTTGAAGTCTCAGGTCGATGGAATAGATGTTTGTGATGATTTAAAGGTTGTGTTGAATTGTTAAGTTTCTTATGTAATTATCAAAAATCTTTTCCCTCCGTTTATCATGAGTGTGAAGTAGATGTTTTTGAGCATCACAGATTGTGTGATGATTTCTCACATCTAGTCTATAGACATTTGGTTGCGACTGCAAGTCTCTGTTGAAGTCTCAGGTCGATGGAATAGATGTTTGAGATGATTTAAAGGTTTTGTTGAAGTGTTAAGTTTCTTATACAATTATCAATAATCTTTTCCCTCCGTTTTTCATGCTTGTGAAGTAGATGTTTTGAGCATCACAGATTGTGTGATGATTTCTCACATCTTGTCTATAAACATTATGTTAAGAAAGCAAGTCTCTGTTGAAGTCTCAGGTCGATGGAATAGATGCTTTGATGATTTGAAGGTTGTGTTTAATCGTTAAATTGATTATATAGTTGTCAGTAAACGTTACCTTTGTTTATCAGGTGTGTGAAGTAGATGTTTTTGAGCATCACAGATTGTATGATGATTTCTCAAATCTAGTATATAGACATTTTGTTGTGTCTGCAAGTCTCTGTTGAAGTCTCAGGTCGATGGAATAGATGTTTGAGATGATTTGATGGTTGTGTGTAATCGTTAAATTGATTATATAGTTTTCAGTAAACGCTTCTTTTTGTTTATCAAGTGTGTGAAGTAGATGTTTTTGAGCATGACAGATTCTGTGATGATTTCTCACATCTAGTCTATAGACATTTTGTTGCGACTGCAAGTCTCTGTTGAAGTCTCAGGTCGATTTAATAGATCTTTGAGATGATTTAGAGGCTCTGTTGAATTGTTTAGTTTATTATATAATCATCAATAATCTTTTCCTTCGGTTTA
Source organism: Aurelia sp. 3 sensu Dawson et al. (2005) (assembly GCA_964020215.1). Classification (NCBI taxonomy): domain Eukaryota; kingdom Metazoa; phylum Cnidaria; class Scyphozoa; order Semaeostomeae; family Ulmaridae; genus Aurelia; species Aurelia sp. 3 sensu Dawson et al. (2005). The sequence continues at coordinate 19,474,917 of OZ026573.1, read as the reverse complement.
TCAAGTGTTTGAAGTAGATGTTTTTTAGCATCACAGATTCTGTGATGATTTCTCACATCTTGTCTATAGACATTTGGTTGCGACTGCAAGCCTCTGTTGCAGTCTCAGGTCGATGGAATAGATCTTTGAGATGATTTAGGGGCTGTGTTGAATTGTTAAATTGATTATATAGTTGTCAGTAAACGTTTCTTTTGTTTATCAGGTGTGTGAAATAGATGTTTTTGAGCATGACAGATTCTGTGATGATTTCTCACATCTAGTCTATAGACATTTGATTGCGACTTCAAGTCTCTGTTGAAGTCTCAGGTCGATGGAATAGATATTTGAGAAGATTTAAAGGTTGTGTTGAATTGTTAAGTTTATCATATAATTTTCAATAAACTATTCCTTCGGCTTAGCAAGTGTGTGAAGTAGATGTTTTTGAGCATCACAGATTCTGTGATGATTTCTCACAACTAGTCTATAGACATATTGTCGCGACTGCAAGTCTCTGTTGAAGTCTCAGGTCGATGGAATAGATGCTTTAGATGATTTGAAGGTTGTGTTTAATTGTTAAATTGATTATATTGTTGTCAGTAAACGTTTCTTTTGTTTGTCAGGTGTGTGCAGTAGATGTTTTTGAGCATCACAGATTGTGTGATGACTTCTCACATCTAGTCTATAGACATTTTGTTGTGACTCCAAGTCTCTGTTGAAGTCTCAGGTCGATGGAATAGATGTTTGAGATGATTTGAAGGTTGTGTTTAATTGTTAAATTGATTATATAGTTTTCAGTAAACGCTTCTTTTGTTTATCAAGTGTGTGAAGTAGATGTTTTTGAGCATGACAGATTCTGTGATGATTTCTCACACCTAGACTATAGACATTTGGTTGCGACTGCAAGTCTCTGTTGAAGTCTCAGGTAGATGAATTATATGTTTGAGATGATTCAAACATTGCGTTGAATTGTTAAGTTTATCACATTATTATCAAAAAATTATTCCTTTGCTTTAGCAAGTGTGTGAAGTAGATGTTTTTGAGCATCACAGATTCTGTGATGATTTCTCACATCTAGTCTATAGACATTTTATTGCGACTGCAAGTCTCTGTTTAAAACTCGGGTGGATGGAAAGGTTGTTTGAGATGATTTAGAGGCATTGTTGAATTGTCTAAATTAATATACAGTTGTCAGTAAACGTTTCCTTTTGTTTATCAAGTGTTTGAAGTAGATGTCTTTGAGCATCACAGATTCTGTGATGATTTCTCACATCTAGTCTATAGACATTTAGTTGCAACTGCAAGTCTCTGTTGAAGTCTCAAGTCGATGGAATAGATGTTTGAGATGATTTAAAGGTTGTGTTGAATTGTTAAGTATATTATATAATTATCAATAATCTTTTCCTTCTGTTTATCAATTGTTTGAAGTAGATGATTTTGAGCATCACAGATTCTGTGATGATTTCTCACATCTAGTCTATAAATACCCTTTTGCGACTGGAAGTCTTTGTTGAAGTCTCAGGTCGATGGAATAGATCTTTGAGATGATTTAGAGGCTGTGTTGAATTGTCAAGTTTATTATGTAGTTCTCAGTAAACGTTTCTTTTCGTTTATCAAGTGTGTAAAGTAGATGTTTTTGAGCATCACAGATTCTGTGATGAATTCTCACATCTAGTTTATAGACATTTGGTTGCGCCTGCAAGTCTCTGTTGAAGTCTCAGGTCGATGGAATAGATGTTTGAGATGATTTAAAGGTTGTGTTTAATTGTCAAGTTTATTACATTATTATCAAAAAATTATTCCTTTGCTTTAGCAAGTGTGTGAAGTAGATGTTTTTGAGCATCACAGATTCTGTGATGATTTCTCACATCTAGTCTATAGACATTTCATTGCGACTGCAAGTCTCTGTTGAAAACTCAGGTCGATGGAAAGGTTGTTTGAGATGATTTAGAGGCATTGTTGAATTGTCTAATTTAATATACAGTTGTCAGTAAACGTTTCCTTTTGTTTATCAAGTGTTTGAAGTAGATGTTTTTGAGCATCACAGATTCTGTGATGATTTCTCACATCTAGTCTATAGACATTTTGTTGCGACTGCAAGTCTCTGTTGAAGTCTCAGGTCGATGGAATAGATCTTTGAGATGATTTAGAGCCTGTGTTGAATTGTCAAGTTTATTATATAGTTTTCAGTAAACGTTTCATTTGGTTTATCAAGTGTGTGAAGTAGATGTTTTTGAGCATCACAGATCCTGTGATGATTTCTCACATCTAGTCTATAGACATTTGGTTGCGACTGCAAGTCTCTGTTGAAGTCTCAGGTCGATGGAATAGATGTTTGAGATGATTTAAAGGTTGTGTTGAATTGTTGACTTTATTGTATAATTATCAATAAACTATTCCTTCGGCCTAGCAAGTGAGTGAAGTAGATGTTTTTGAGCATCACAGATTCTGTGATGACTTCTCACATCTAGTCTATAGACATTTGGTTGCAACTGCAAGTCTCTGTTGAAGTCTCAGGTCGATGGAATAGATGTTTGTGATGATTTAAAGGTTGTGTTGAATTGTTAAGTTTCTTATGTAATTATCAAAAATCTTTTCCCTCCGTTTATCATGCGTGTGAAGTAGATGTTTTTGAGCATCACAGATTGTGTGATGATTTCTCACATCTAGTCTATAGACATTTTGTTGCGACTGTAAGTCTCTGTTGAAGTCTCAGGTCGATAGGATAGATGTTTGAGATGATTTAAAGGTTGTGTTGAATTGTTAAGTTTCTTATACAATTATCAACAATCTTTTCCCTCCGCTTTTCATGCTTGTGAAGTAGAAGTTTTTGAGCATCACAGATTCTGTGATGATTTCTCACATCTAGTCTATAGACATTTTGTTGCGACTGCAAGTCTCTGTTGAAGTCTCAGGTCGATGGAATAGATCTTTGAGATGATTTAGAGCCTGTGTTGAATTGTCAAGTTTATTATATAGTTTTCAGTAAACGTTTCATTTGGTTTATCAAGTGTGTGAAGTAGATGATTTTGAGCATCACAGAGTCTGTGATGTTTTCTCACATCTAGTCTATAGACATTTGGTTGCCACTGCAAGTCTCTGTTGATGTCTCAGGTCGATGGAATTGATGTTTGAGATGATTTAAAGATTGTGTTGAATTGTTAATCTTCTTAATTTCTTAATTTGAGTTATCAAGTGTATCAAGTATATGTTTTGAAGCATCCCAGATTCTGTGATGATTTCTCACATCTAGTCTATAGATATTTTGTTGCGACTGCAAGTCTCTGTTGAAGTCTAAGGTCGTTTGGAAAGGATGTTTGAGATGATTTAAAGGTTGTGTTGAATTGTTAACTTTATTATATAATTTTCAATAATCTTTTCCTTCGGTTTATCAAGTGTTTGAAGTAGATGTTTTTGAGCATCACAGATTCTGTGATGATTTCTCACATCTAGTCGATAGACATTTTGTTGCGACTGCAAGTCTCTGAACTCTGAAGAAGACTCGGGACGATGGAATAGATGTTTGAGATGATTTAAAATTTGTGTTGAATTCCTAAGTTTATTATATAATTATCAAAAATCTTTACCTTCGGTTTATCAAGTGTTTGAAGTAGATGTTTTTGAGCATCACAGATTCTGTGATGATTTCTCACATCTAGTCTATAAACATTTTGTTGCGACTGCAAGTCTCTGTTGAAGTCTAAGGTCGATGGAAAGGATGTTTGAGATGATTTAAAGGTTGTGTTGAATTGTTTAGTTTATTATATAATTTTTAAAAATCTTTTCCTTCGGTTTATCAAGTGTTTGAAGTAGATGTTTTTGAGCATCACAGATTCTGTGATGATTTCTCACATCTAGACTATAAACATTTTGTTGCGACTGCAAGTCTCTGTTGAAGTCTCTTGTCGATGGAATACATGTTTGAGATGATTCAAACATTGTGTTAAATTGTCAAATCTATTATATAATTATCAATAAACTATTCCTTCTGCTTAGCAAGTGAGCGAAGTAGATGTTTTTGAGCATCACAGATTCTGTGATGAATTCTGACATCTAGTCTATCGATAGTTTGTTGCGACTGCAAGTCTCTGTTGAAGTCTCAGGTCGATGGAATAGATGCTTGAGATGATGTAAAGGTTGTGTTGAATTGTCAAGTTTATTATATTATTATCAATAAATCATTCCTTTGCTTTAGCAAGTGTCTGAAGTAGATGTTTTTCAACATCACTGATTCTGTGATGACTTCTCACATCTAGTCTATAGACATTTTGTTGTGACTGCAAGTCTCTGTCGAAGTCTCAGGTCGATGGAACAGATGTTTGAGATGATTTGAAGGTTGTGTTTAATTGTTAAATTGATGATATGGTTGTCAGTAAACTTTTCTTTTGTTTATCAAGTGTGTGAAGTAGATTTTTTTGAGCATCACAGATTCTGTGATGATTTCTCACATCTAGTCTATGGACATTTTGTTGCGACTGCAAGTCTCTGTTGAAGTCTCAGGTCAATTCAATGCAATGTTTGAGATGATTCAAACATTGTGTTAAATTGTTAACTTTATTATATAATTATCAATAATCTTTTCCTTCGGTTTATCAAGTGTTTGAAGTAGATGTTTTTGAGTATCACAGATTCTGTGATGATTTCTCACATCTAGTCTATAGACATTTTGTTGCGACTGCAAGTCTCTGTTGAAGTCTCAGGTCGATGAAATAGATGTTTGAGATGATTTAAAGGTTGTGTTGAATTGTTAAGTTTCTTATATAAATATCAATAATCTTTTCCCTCCGTTTTTCATGCGTGTGAAGTAGATGTTTTTGAGCATCACAGATTGTGTGATGATTTCTCACATCTAGTCTATAAACATTTTGTTAAGAAAGCAACTCTCTGTTGATGTCTCTGGTCGATGAAATAGATGTTTGAGATGATTTAAAGGTTGTGTTGAATTGTTAACATTATTATATAATTATCAATAATCTTTTCCTTCGGTTTATAAAGTGTTTGAAGTAGATGTTTTTGAATATCACAGATTCTGTGATGATTTCTCACATCTAGTCTATTGACATTTTGTTGCGACTGCAAGTCTCCGTTGAAGTCTATTGTCGATGGAATACATGTTTGAGATGATTCAAACTTTGTGTTAAATTGTCAAATCTATTATATAATTATCAATAAACTATTCCTTCGGCTTAGCAAGTGAGTGAAGTAGATGTTTTTGAGCATCACAGATTCTGTGATGAATTCTTACATCTAGTCTAGAGACTTTTTGTTGCGACTGCAAGTCTCTGTTGAAGTCTCAGTTCAATTGAATAGATGTTTGAGATGATTTAAAGGTTGTGTTGAATTGTCAATTTTATTATATTATTATCAATAAATTATTCCTTTGCTTTAAAAGGTGTCTGAAGTAGATGTTTTTCAACATCACAGATTCTGTGATGATTTCTCACATCTAGTCTATAGACTTTTTGTGGTGACTGCAAGTCTCTGTTGAAGTCACAGGTCGATGGAATATATGTTTGAGATGATTTGAAGGTTGTGTTTAATTGTTAAATTGATGATATAGTTGTCAGTAAACTTTCTTTTGTTTATCAAGTGTGTGAAGTAGATGTTTTTTAGCATCACAGATTCTGTGATGTTTTCTCACATCTAGTCTATAGACATTTGGTTGCGACTGCAAGTCTCTGTTGATGTCTCAGGTTGATGGAATTGATGTTTGAGATGATTTAAAGGTTGTGTTGAATTGTTAACTTTATTATATAATTATCAATAATCTTTTCCTTCGGTTTATCAAGTGTTTGAAGTAGATGTTTTTGAGCATCACAGATTCTGTGATGATTTCCCACATCTAGTCTATAGACATTTTGTTGCGACTGCAAGTCTCTGTTGAAGTCTCTTGTCGATGGAATACATGTTTGAGATGATTCAAACATTGTGTTAAATTGTCAAATCTATTATATAATTATCAATAAACTATTCCTTCTGCTTAGCAAGTGAGCGAAGTAGATGTTTTTGAGCATCACAGATTCTGTGATGAATTCTGACATCTAGTCTATCGATAGTTTGTTGCGACTGCAAGTCTCTGTTGAAGTCTCAGGTCGATGGAATAGATGCTTGAGATGATGTAAAGGTTGTGTTGAATTGTCAAGTTTATTATATTATTATCAATAAATCATTCCTTTGCTTTAGCAAGTGTCTGAAGTAGATGTTTTTCAACATCACTGATTCTGTGATGACTTCTCACATCTAGTCTATAGACATTTTGTTGTGACTGCAAGTCTCTGTCGAAGTCTCAGGTCGATGGAACAGATGTTTGAGATGATTTGAAGGTTGTGTTTAATTGTTAAATTGATGATATGGTTGTCAGTAAACTTTTCTTTTGTTTATCAAGTGTGTGAAGTAGATTTTTTTGAGCATCACAGATTCTGTGATGATTTCTCACATCTAGTCTATGGACATTTTGATGCAACTGCAAGTCTCTGTTGATGTCTCAGGTCGATGGAATTGATGTTTGAGATGATTTAAAGGTTGTGTTGAATTTTTAACTTTATTATATAATTATCAATAATCTTTTCCTTCGGTTTATCAAGTGTTTGAAGTAGATGTTTTTGAGTATCACAGATTCTGTGATGATTTCTCACATCTAGTCTATAGACATTTTGTTGCGACTGCAAGTCTCTGTTGAAGTCTCAGGTCGATGAAATAGATGTTTGAGATGATTTAAAGGTTGTGTTGAATTGTTAAGTTTATTATATGATTATCAATAATCTTTTCCTTCGGTTTATCAAGTGTTTGAAGTAGATGTTTTTGAGCATCACAGATTCTGTGATGAATTCTGACATCTAGTCTATAGACAGTTTGTTGCGACTGCAAGTCTCTGTTGAAGTCTCAGGTCAATGGAATACATGTTTGAGATGATTCAAACATTGTGTTAAATTGTCAAGTTTATTATATAATTATCAATAAACTATTCCTTCGGCTCAGCAAGTGTGTGAGGTAGATGTTTTTTTAAGCATCAGAGATTCTGTGATGATATCTCACATCTAGTCTATAGACATTTGGTTGCGACTGCAAGCCTCTGTTGATGTCTCAGGTCGATGGAATTGATGTTTGAGATGATTTAAAGGTTGTGTTGAATTGTTAACTTTATTATATAATTATTAATAATCTTTTCCTTCGGTTTATCAAGTGTTTGAAGTAGATGTTTTTGAGCATCACAGATTCTGTGATGATTTCTCACATCTAGTCTATAGACATTTTGTTGCGACTGCAAGTCTCTGTTGAAGTCTCAGGTCGATGTAAATGATGTTTGAGATGATTTGAAGGTTGTGTTTAATTGTTAAATTGATTACATAGTTGTCAGTAAACGTTTCTTTTGTTCATCAAGTGTGTGAAGTAGATGTTTTTGAGCATCACAGATTCTGTGATGATTTCTCACATCTAGTCTATAGACATTTTGTTGCAACTGCAATTCTCTGTTGAAGTCTCAGGTCGATGGAATAGATGTTTGAGATGATTTAAAGGTTGTGTTGAATTGTCAAGTTTATTATATTATCATCAATTAATTATTCCTTTGCTTTAGCAAGTGTTTGAAGTAGATGTATTTCAACATAACAGATTCTGTGATGATTTCTCACATCTATTCTATAGACTTTTTGTTGCGACTGCAAGTCTCTGTTGAAGTCTCAGGTCGATGGAATACATGTTTGAGATGATTTAAAGGTTGTGTTGAATTGTCAAGTTTATTGTATTATTATGAAAAAATTATTCCTTTGCTTTAGCAAGTGTGTGAAGTAGACGTTTTGGAGCATCACAGATTCAGTGATGATTTCTCACATCTAGTCTATAGACATTTTGTTGCGAACGCAAGTCTCTGATGAAATCTCAGGTCGATGGAATACATGCTTGAGATGATTTAAAGGTTGTGTTGAATTGTCAAATTTATTATATTATTATGAAAAAATTATTCCTTTTCTTTAGCAAGTGTATGAAGTAGATGTTTTTCAACATCACAGATCCTGTGATGATTTCTCACATCTAGTCTATCGACATTTTGTTGTGAGTGAAAGTCTCTGTTGAAGTCTCTGGTCGATGGAATAGACGTTTGAGATGATTTGAAGGTTCTGTTTAGTTGTTAAATTGATTATATAGTTGTCAGTAAGCGTTTCTTTTGTTCATCAAGTGTGTGAAGTAGATGTTTTTGAGCATCACAGATTCTGTGATGTTTTCTCACATCTAGTCTATCGACATTTTGTTGCGACTGCAAGTCTCTGTTGAAGTCTCAGGTCGATGTAAATGATGTTTGAGATGATTTGAAGGTTGTGTTTAATTGTTAAATTGATTACATAGTTGTCAGTAAACGTTTCTTTTGTTCATCAAGTGTTTGAAGTAGATGTTTTTGAGCATCACAGATTCTGTGATGATTTCTCACATCTATTCTATAGACTTTTTGTTGCGACTGAAAGTCTCTGTTGAAGTCTCAGGTCGATGAAATAGATGTATGAGATGATTTAAAGGTTGTGTTGAATTGTTAAGTTTATTATATGATTATCAATAATCTTTTCCTTCGGTTTATCAAGTGTTTGAAGTATATGTTTTTGAGCATCACAGATTCTGTGATGATTTCTCACATCTAGTCTATAGACGTTTTGTTGTGACTGCAAGTCTCCGTTGAAGTCTCTTGTCGATGGAATACATGTTTGAGATGATTCAAACTTTGTGTTAAATTGTCAAATCTATTATATAATTATCAATAAACTATTCCTTCGGCTTAGCAAGTGAGTGAAGAAGATGTTTTTGAGCATCACAGATTCTGTGATGAATTCTTACATCTAGTCTATAGACTATTTGTTGCGACTGCAAGTCTCTGTTGAAGTCTCAGGTCAATGGAATACATGTTTGAGATGATTCAAACATTGTGTTAAATTGTAAAATTTATTATATAATTATCTATAAACTATTCCTTTGCCTTAGCAAGTGTGTGAAGTAGATGTTTTTTAGCATCACAGATTCTGTGACGATTTCTCACATCTAGTCTATAGACATTTTGTTGCGACTGCAAGTCTCTGTTAAAGTCTCAGTTCGATGAAATGGATGTTTGAAATGATTTAAAGGTTGTGTTGAATTGTTAAGTCTATTATATGGTTATTAATAATCTTTTCCTTCGGTTTATCAAGTTTGTGAAGTAGATGTTTTTTAGCATCACAGATTCTGTGATGATTTCTCACATCTAGTCTATAGACATTTTGTTGCGACTGCAAGTCTCCGTTGAAGTCTCAGGTCAATGGAATACATGTTTGAGATGATTCAAACATTGTGTTGAATTGTTAAGTTTATTATATGATTATCAATAATCTTTTCCTTCGGTTTATCAAGTGTGTGAAGTAGATTTTTTTGAGCATCACAGATTCTGTGATGATTTCTCACATCTAGTCTATGGACATTTTGATGCAACTGCAAGTCTCTGTTGATGTCTCAGGTCGATGGAATTGATGTTTGAGATTATTTAAAGGTTGTGTTTAATTGTTAAATTGATGATATAGTTGTCAGTAAACTTTTCTTTTGTTTATCAAGTGTGTGAAGTAGATATTCTTGAGCATCACATATTCTGTGATGAATTCTCACATCTAGTCTATAGACATTTGGTTGCGACTTCAAGTCTCTGTTGATATCTCAGGTCGATGGAATTGATGTTTGAGATGATTTAAAGGTTGTGTTGAATTGTTAACTTTATTATATAATTATCAATAATCTTTTCCTTCAGTTTATCAAGTGTTTGAAGTAGATGTTTTTGAGCATCACAGATTCTGTGATGATTTCTCACATCTAGTCTATAGACATTTTGTTGCGACTGCAAGTCTCTGTTGAAGTCTCAGGTCGATGAAATAGATGTTTGAGATGATTTAAAGGTTGTGTTGAATTGTTAAGTTTATTATATGATTATCAATAATCTTTTCCTTCGGTTTATCAAGTGTTTGAAGTAGATGTTTTTGAGCATCACAGATTTTTTGATGATTACCCATATCTAGTCTATAGACATTTTGTTGCGACTGCAAGTCTCTCTTGAAGTCTCTTGTCGATGGAATACATGTTTGAGATGATTCAAACATTGTGTTAAATTGTCAAGTTTTATTATATAATTATCAATAAACTATTCCTTCGGCTCAGCAAGTGTGTGAGGTAGATGTTTTTGAGCATCACAGATTTTGTGATGATATCTCACATCTAGTCTATAGACATTTTGTTGCGACTGCAAGCCTCTGTTGAATTCTCATGTCAATGGAATAAATGTTTGAGATGATTTAAAGGTTTTGTTGAATTGTCAAGTTTATTATATTATTATCAATAAATTATTCCTTTGCTTTAGCAAGTGTGTGAAGTAGATGTTTTTCAACATCACAGATTCTGTGATGATCTCTCACATCTAGTCTATAGACATTTTGTTGCGACTGCAAGTCTCTGTTGAAGTCTCAGGTCAATTCAATGCAATGTTTGAGATGATTCAAACATTGTGTTAAATTGTCAAGTTTATTATATTATCATCAATAAACTATTCCTTCGGCTCAGAAAGTGTGTGAAGTAGATGTTTTTGAGCATCACAGTTTCTGTGATGATTTCTCTCATCTAGTCAATAGACATTTTGTTGCGACTGCAAGTCTCTGATAAAGTCTCAGGTCGATGGAAAGGATGTCTGAGATGATTTAAAGGTTGTGTTGAATTGTTAAGTTTCTTATATAAATATCAATAATCTTTTCCCTCCGTTTTTCATGCGTGTGAAGTAGATGTTTTTGAGCATCACAGATTGTGTGATGATTTCTCACATCTAGTCTATAAACATTTTGTTAAGAAAGCAACTCTCTGTTGATGTCTCTGGTCGATGAAATAGATGTTTGAGATGATTTAAAGGTTGTGTTGAATTGTTAACATTATTATATAATTATCAATAATCTTTTCCTTCGGTTTATAAAGTGTTTGAAGTAGATGTTTTTGAATATCACAGATTCTGTGATGATTTCTCACATCTATTCTATAGACTTTTTGTTGCGACTGAAAGTCTCTGTTGAAGTCTCAGGTCGATGAAATAGATGTATGAGATGATTTAAAGGTTGTGTTGAATTGTTAAGTTTATTATATGATTATCAATAATCTTTTCCTTCGGTTTATCAAGTGTTTGAAGTATATGTTTTTGAGCATCACAGATTCTGTGATGATTTCTCACATCTAGTCTATAGACGTTTTGTTGTGACTGCAAGTCTCCGTTGAAGTCTCTTGTCGATGGAATACATGTTTGAGATGATTCAAACTTTGTGTTAAATTGTCAAATCTATTATATAATTATCAATAAACTATTCCTTCGGCTTAGCAAGTGAGTGAAGAAGATGTTTTTGAGCATCACAGATTCTGTGATGAATTCTTACATCTAGTCTATAGACTATTTGTTGCGACTGCAAGTCTCTGTTGAAGTCTCAGGTCAATGGAATACATGTTTGAGATGATTCAAACATTGTGTTAAATTGTAAAATTTATTATATAATTATCTATAAACTATTCCTTTGCCTTAGCAAGTGTGTGAAGTAGATGTTTTTTAGCATCACAGATTCTGTGACGATTTCTCACATCTAGTCTATAGACATTTTGTTGCGACTGCAAGTCTCTGTTAAAGTCTCAGTTCGATGAAATGGATGTTTGAAATGATTTAAAGGTTGTGTTGAATTGTTAAGTCTATTATATGGTTATTAATAATCTTTTCCTTCGGTTTATCAAGTTTGTGAAGTAGATGTTTTTTAGCATCACAGATTCTGTGATGATTTCTCACATCTAGTCTATAGACATTTTGATGCAACTGCAAGTCTCTGTTGATGTCTCAGGTCGATGGAATTGATGTTTGAGATTATTTAAAGGTTGTGTTTAATTGTTAAATTGATGATATAGTTGTCAGTAAACTTTTCTTTTGTTTATCAAGTGTGTGAAGTAGATATTCTTGAGCATCACATATTCTGTGATGAATTCTCACATCTAGTCTATAGACATTTGGTTGCGACTTCAAGTCTCTGTTGATATCTCAGGTCGATGGAATTGATGTTTGAGATGATTTAAAGGTTGTGTTGAATTGTTAACTTTATTATATAATTATCAATAATCTTTTCCTTCAGTTTATCAAGTGTTTGAAGTAGATGTTTTTGAGCATCACAGATTCTGTGATGATTTCTCACATCTAGTCTATAGACATTTTGTTGCGACTGCAAGTCTCTGTTGAAGTCTCAGGTCGATGAAATAGATGTTTGAGATGATTTAAAGGTTGTGTTGAATTGTTAAGTTTATTATATGATTATCAATAATCTTTTCCTTCGGTTTATCAAGTGTTTGAAGTAGATGTTTTTGAGCATCACAGATTTTTTGATGATTACCCATATCTAGTCTATAGACATTTTGTTGCGACTGCAAGTCTCTCTTGAAGTCTCTTGTCGATGGAATACATGTTTGAGATGATTCAAACATTGTGTTAAATTGTCAAGTTTTATTATATAATTATCAATAAACTATTCCTTCTGCTCAGCAAGTGTGTGAGGTAGATGTTTTTGAGCATCACAGATTTTGTGATGATATCTCACATCTAGTCTATAGACATTTTGTTGCGACTGCAAGCCTCTGTTGAATTCTCATGTCAATGGAATAAATGTTTGAGATGATTTAAAGGTTTTGTTGAATTGTCAAGTTTATTATATTATTATCAATAAATTATTCCTTTGCTTTAGCAAGTGTGTGAAGTAGATGTTTTTCAACATCACAGATTCTGTGATGATCTCTCACATCTAGTCTATAGACATTTTGTTGCGACTGCAAGTCTCTGTTGAAGTCTCAGGTCAATTCAATGCAATGTTTGAGATGATTCAAACATTGTGTTAAATTGTCAAGTTTATTATATTATCATCAATAAACTATTCCTTCGGCTCAGAAAGTGTGTGAAGTAGATGTTTTTGAGCATCACAGTTTCTGTGATGATTTCTCTCATCTAGTCAATAGACATTTTGTTGCGACTGCAAGTCTCTGATAAAGTCTCAGGTCGATGGAAAGGATGTCTGAGATGATTTAAAGGTTGTGTTGAATTGTTAAGTTTCTTATATAAATATCAATAAACTATTCCTACGGCTCAGCAAGTGTGTGAGGTAGATGTTTTTGAGCATCACAGATTTTGTGATGATATCTCACATCTAGTCTATAGACATTTTGTTGCGACTGCAAGCCTCTGTTGAATTCTCATGTCAATGGAATAAATGTTTGAGATGATTTAAAGGTTTTGTTGAATTGTCAAGTTTATTATATTATTATCAATAAATTATTCCTTTGCTTTAGCAAGTGTGTGAAGTAGATGTTTTTCAACATCACAGATTCTGTGATGATCTCTCACATCTAGTCTATAGACATTTTGTTGCGACTGCAAGTCTCTGTTGAAGTCTCAGGTCAATTCAATGCAATGTTTGAGATGATTCAAACATTGTGTTAAATTGTCAAGTTTATTATATTATCATCAATAAACTATTCCTTCGGCTCAGAAAGTGTGTGAAGTAGATGTTTTTGAGCATCACAGTTTCTGTGATGATTTCTCTCATCTAGTCAATAGACATTTTGTTGCGACTGCAAGTCTCTGATAAAGTCTCAGGTCGATGGAAAGGATGTCTGAGATGATATAGTTTTCAGTAAACGTTTCTCTTTGTTTATCAAGTGTGTGAAGTAGATGTTTTTGAGCATCACAGATTCTGTGATGATTTCTCACATCTAGTTTATATACATTTTGTTGCGCCTGCAAGTCTCTGTTGAAGTCTCAGGTCGATGGAATAGATGTTTGAGATGATTTAAAGGTTTTGTTGAATTGTTAAGTATATTATATAATTATCAATAATCTTTTCCTTCTGTTTATCAAGTGTTTGAAGTAGATGATTTTGAGCATCACAGATTCTGTGATGATTTCTCACATCTAGTCTATAAACATTTTGTTGCAACTGGAAGTCTTTGTTGAAGTCTCAGGTCGATGGAATAGATCTTTGAGATGATTAAGAGGCTGTGTTGAATTGTCAAGTTCATTATGTAGTTTTCAGTAAACGTTTCTTTTCGTTTATCAAGTGTGTGAAGTAGATGTTTTTGAGCATCACAGATTCTGTGATGATTTCTCACATCTAGTCTATAGACATTTTGTTGCGACTGCAAGTCTCTGTTGAAGTCTCAGGTTGATGAAATAGATGTTTGAGATGATTTAAAGGTTGTGTTGAATTGTTAAGTTTATTATATGATTATCAATAATCTTTTCCTTTGGTTTATCAAGTGTTTGAAGTAGATGTTTTTGAGCATCACAGATTTTTTGATGATTACCCATATCTAGTCTATAGACATTTTGTTGCGACTGCAAGTCTCTCTTGAAGTCTCTTGTCGATGGAATACATGTTTGAGATGATTCAAACATTGTGTTAAATTGTCAAGTTTATTATATAATTATCAATAAACTATTCCTTCGGCTCAGCAAGTGTGTGAGGTAGATGTTTTTGAGCATCACAGATTCTGTGATGATATCTCACATCTAGTCTATAGACATTTTGTTGCGACTGCAAGCCTCTGTTGAATTCTCATGTCAATGGAATAGATGTTTGAGATGATTTAAAGGTTTTGTTGAATTGTCAAGTTTATTATATTATTATCAATAAATTATTCCTTTGCTTTAGCAAGTGTGTGAAGTAGATGTTTTTCAACATCACAGATTCTGTGATGATCTCTCACATCTAGTCTATAGACATTTTGTTGCGACTGCAAGTCTCTGTCGAAGTCTCAGGTCGATTCAATGCAATGTTTGAGATGATTCAAACATTGTGTTAAATTGTCAAGTTTATTATATTATCATCAATAAACTATTCCTTCGGCTCAGAAAGTGTGTGAAGTAGATGTTTTTGAGCATCACAGTTTCTGTGATGATTTCTCTCATCTAGTCAATAGACATTTTGTTGCGACTGCAAGTCTCTGATAAAGTCTCAGGTCGATGGAAAGGATGTCTGAGATGATATAGTTTTCAGTAAATGTTTCTCTTTGTTTATCAAGTGTGTGAGGTAGATGTTTTTGAGCATCACAGATTCTGTGATGATTTCTCACATCTAGTTGATAGACATTTTGTTGCGCCTGCAAGTCTCTGTTGAAGTCTCAGGTCGATGGAATAGATGTTTGAGATGATTTAAAGGTTTTGTTGAATTGTTAAGTATATTATATAATTATCAATAATCCTTTCCTTCTGTTTATCAAGTGTTTGAAGTAGATGATTTTGAGCATCACAGATTCTGTGATGATTTCTCACATCTAGTCTATAAACATTTTGTTGCGACTGGAAGTCTTTTTGAAGTCTCAGGTCGATGGAATAGATCTTTGAGATAATTTAGAGGCTGTGTTGAATTGTCAAGTTTATTATGTAGTTTTCAGTAAACGTTTCTTTTCGTTTATCAAGTGTGTGAAGTAGATGTTTTTGAGCATCACAGATTCTGTGATGATTTCTCACATCTAGTTTATAGACATTTGGTTGCGCCTGCAAGTCTCTGTTGAAGTCTCAGGTCGATGGAATAGATTTTTGAGATGATTTAAAGGTTGTGTTTAATTGTTAAATTGATGATATAGTTGTCAGTAAACTTTTCTTTTGTTTATCAAGTGTGTGAAGTAGATGTTCTTGAGCATCACATATTCTGTGAAGATTTCTCACATCTAGTCTATAGACATTTGGTTGCGACTTCAAGTCTCTGTTGATATCTCAGGTCGGTGGAATTGATGTTTGAGATGATTTATAGGTTGTGTTGAATTGTTAACTTTATTATATAACTATCAATAATCTTTTCCTTCGGTTTATCAAGTGTTTGAAGTAGGTGTTTTTGAGCATCACAGATTCTGTGATGATTTCTCACACCTAGTCTATAGACATTTTGTTGCAACTGCAAGTCTCTGTTGAAGTCTCAGGTCGATGAAATAGATGTTTGAGATGATTTAAAGGTTATGTTGAATTGTTAAGTTTATTATATGATTATCAATAATCTTTTCCTTCGGTTTATCAAGTGTTTGAAGTAGATGTTTTTGAGCATCACAGATTCTGTGATGATTTCTTACATCTAGTCTATAGACATTTTGTTGCGACTGCAAGTTTTCGTTGAAGTTTCAGGTCGATGGAATACATGTTTGAGATGATTCAAACATTGTGTTAAATTGTCAAATTTATTATATAATTTTCAATAAACTATTCCTTCGGCTTAGCAAGTGAGTGAAGTAGATGTTTTTGAGCATCACAGATTCTGTGATGATTTCTCACATCTAGTCTATAGACATTTTGTTGCAACTGCAAGTCTCTGTTGAAGTCTCAGGTCAATGAAATAGATGTTTGAGATGATTTAAAGGTTGTGTTGAATTGTTAAGTTTATTATATGATTATCAATAATCTTTTCCTTCGGTTTATCAAGTGTTTGAAGTAGATGTTTTTGAGCATCACAGTTTTTGTAATAATTTCTCAAATCTAGTCAATAGACATTTTGTTGCGACTGCAAGTCTCTGATAAAGTCTCAGGTCGATGGAAAGGATGTCTGAGATGATATAGTTTTCAGTAAACGTTTCTCTTTGTTTATGAAGTGTGTGAAGTAGATGTTTTTGAGCATCACAGATTCTGTGATGATTTCTCACATCTAGTTGATAGACATTTTGTTGCGCCTGCAAGTCTCTGTTGAAGTCTCAGGTCGATGGAATAGATGTTTGAGATGATTTAAAGGTTTTGTTGAATTGTTAAGTATATTATATAATTATCAATAATCTTTTCCTTCTGTTTATCAAGTGTTTGAAGTAGATGATTTTGAGCATCACAAATTCTGTGATGATTTCTCACATCTAGTCTATAAACATTTTGTTGCGACTGGAAGTCTTTTTGAAGTCTCAGGTCGATGGAATAGATCTTTGAGATGATTTAGAGGCTGTGTTGAATTGTCAAGTTTATTATGTAGTTTTCAGTAAACGTTTCTTTTCGTTTATCAAGTGTGTGAAGTAGATGTTTTTGAGCATCACAGATTCTGTGATGATTTCTCACATCTAGTTTATAGAAATTTCGTTGCGCCTGCAAGTCTCTGTTGAAGTCTCAGGTCGATGGAATAGATGTTTGGGATGATTTAAAGGTTGTGTTTAATTGTTAAATCGATGATATAGTTGTCAGTAAACTTTTCTTTTGTTTATCAAGTGTGTGAAGTAGATGTTTTTGAGCATCACATATTCTGTGATGATTTCTCACATCTAGTCTATAGACATTTGGTTGCGACTGCAAGAATCTGTTGATATCTCAGGTCGATGGAATTGATGTTTGAGATGATTTAAAGGTTGTGTTGAATTGTTAACTTTATTATATAATTATCAATAATCTTTTCCTTCGGTTTATCAAGTGTGTGAAGTAGATGTTTTTGAGCATCACAGATTCTGTGATGATTTTTCACATCTAGTCTATAAACATTCTGTTGCGACTGGAAGTCTCTGTTGAAGTCTCAGGTCGATGGAATAGATCTTTGAGATGATTTAAAGGTTGTGTTGAATTGTTAACTTTATTATATAGTTATTAATAATCTTTTCCTTCGGTTTATCAAGTGTTTGAAGTAGATGTTTATAGCTTCACAGATTCTGTGATGATTTCTCACATCTAGTCTATAGACATTTTGTTGCGACTGCAAGTCTCTGTTGAAGTCTCAGGTCGATGGAATACATGTTTGAGATGATTCAAACATTGTGTTAAATTGTCAAATTTATTATATAATTATCTATAAACTATTCCTTTCAGGGGCGGATCTAGGCCGGGTTGACAGGTTTGAATAAACCGGTCAGATTTCCAGAGAACAATTCCCCCCTCTTTCAAATGCCGTTCCATTCATGAACATCTATCATACGGAGGCGCAAACCGTGAATTTCTCCTTATGAAAATTGATATCAGCTTTTGCTGAACGATAAGTGAGGAATTCAATCACTCTTTTGTTGTGCTGCATTCAGAAGACAGATCATAATTATCTGTCGTCATACCGCATTAGTTTGATAGCATGACCCATGAATTGCGAAATTTTACAAAGGTGGAAGGAAAAACCAACCCGGTGGCACATTCATTTTGAGCTCTCAACCCGGTGCCAACCCGCTCCAACCCGAATCTTATTGCGCAAGACAGATGAGAGCTTCAAACTCTCCTACGCAGAGACTATTCTGTCTCGTAAACTCTGTTTGCATTCAGCGTACATGGACTTTGTGCTTCCCTAGACTTGACACGAGATTCGATCGAGTGGTGTTAGAGCTTCTATCATAATTTTGCACATTCGAAAATTCTACAGAATGTAGCAATGTATCGTTCGATTGAGATTCTTTTTCATTTCACTTCATTTCAAATTCTTTATACAGGGTAAAGTCTACAATAACAATTGATTTACAAACTGCCCTGTTAAAAACCTGATTACAATAGTTACATAAGCAAATAAATACATAGATCGACCCTAAAAATACATTAATGAAAAAGAAAATTAAAATTTCAGAATAGCTGAAAGGTCTATTATGGAATTCTTCAATTAAAAACAGACTTCCCTAAAAGAAACTAAGGGCGATGTCCAAAAACTGTACTGAAAAAGGGCGTTCCCTCAAAAATAAATGGGCGTGGCCCTAAAAAATTTTTCCGGGGGCTTCGCCCACGGACCCCCGTATTACCATTGCGGCTTCGCCGCAATTCAACCCTGTCACAAAATATCCTGGATCCGCCCCTGCCTTTGCTTTAGCAAGTGTGTGAACTAGATGTTTTTGAGCATCACAGATCCTGTGATAATTTCCCACATCTAGTCTATAGACATTTTGTTGCGACTGCAAGTCTCTGTTGAAGTCTCTTGTCGATGGAATACATGTTTGAGATGATTGAAACATTGTGTTAAATTGTCAAATCTATTATATAATTATCAATAAACTATTCCTTCGGCTTAGCAAGTGAGTGAAGTAGTTGTTTTTGAGCATCACAGATTCTGTGATGAATTCTGACATCTAGTCTATAGACATTTTGTTGCGACTGCAAATCTCTGTTGAAGTCTCAGGTCGATGGAATAGATGTTTGAGATGATTTAAAGGTTGTGTTGAATGGTCAAGTTTATTATATTATTATCAATAAATTTTTCCTTTTCTTTAGAAAGTGTGTGAAGTAGATGTTTTTCAACATCACAGATTCTGTGATGATTTCTCACATCTAGTCTATAGACATTTTGTTGTGACTGCAAGTCTCTATTGAAGTCTCAGGTCGATGGAATAGATGTTTGAGATGATTTAAAGGTTTTGTTGAATTGTTAAGTATATTATATAATTATCAATAATCTTTTCCTTCTGTTTATCAAGTGTTTGAAGTAGATGATTTTGAGCATCACAGATTCTGTGATGATTTCTCACATCTAGTCTATAAACATTTTGTTGCAACTGGAAGTCTTTGTTGAAGTCTCAGGTCGATGGAATAGATCTTTGAGATGACTTAGAGGCTGTGTTGAATTGTCAAGTTCATTATGTAGTTTTCAGTAAACGTTTCTTTTCGTTTATCAAGTGTGTGAAGTAGATGTTTTTGAGCATCACAGATTCTGTGATGATTTCTCACATCTAGTTTATAGACATTTGGTTGCGCCTGCAAGTCTCTGTTGAAGTCTCAGGTCGATGGAATAGATGTTTGAGATGATTTAAAGGTTGTGTTTAATTGTTAAATTGATGATATAGTTGTCAGTAAACTTTTCTTTTGTTTATCAAGTGTGTGAAGTAGATATTCTTGAGCATCACATATTCTGTGATGAATTCTCACATCTAGTCTATAGACATTTGGTTGCGACTGCAAGTCTCTGTTGATATCTCAGGTCGATGGAATTGATGTTTGAGATGATTTAAAGGTTGTGTTGAATTGTTAACTTTATTATATAATTATCAATAATCTTTTCCTTCAGTTTATCAAGTGTTTGAAGTAGATGTTTTTGAGCATCACAGATTCTGTGATGATTTCTCACATCTAGTCTATAGACATTTTGTTGCGACTGCAAGTCTCTGTTGAAGTCTCAGGTCGATGAAATAGATGTTTGAGATGATTTAAAGGTTGTGTTGAATTGTTAAGTTTATTATATGATTATCAATAATCTTTTCCTTCGGTTTATCAAGTGTTTGAAGTAGATGTTTTTGAGCATCACAGATTCTGTGATGATTTCTCACATCTAGTCTATAGACATTTTGTTGCAACTGCAAGTCTCTGTTGAAGTCTCAGGTCGATGAAATAGCTGTTTGAGATGATTTAAAGGTTTTGTTGAATTGTTAAGTTTATTATATGATTATCAATAATCTTTTCCTTCGGTTTATCAAGTGTTTGAAGTAGATGTTTTTGAGCATCACAGATTCTGTGATGATTTCTCACATCTAGTCTGTAGACATTTTGTTGCGACTGCAAGTCTCCGTTGAAGTCTCAGGTCGATGGAATACATATTTGAGATGATTGAAACATTGTGTTAAATTCTCAAATTTATTATATAATTATTAATAAACTATTCCTTTGCTTTAGCAAGTGTGTGAAGTAGATGTTTTTGAGCATCACAGTTTTTGTGATGATTTCTCATATCTAGTCAATAGACATTTTGTTGCGACTGCAAGTCTCTGGTAAAGTCTCAGGTCGATGGAAAGGATGTCTGAGATGATATAGTTTTCAGTAAATGTTTCTCTTTGTTTATCAAGTGTTTGAAGTAGATGTTTTTGAGCATCACAGATTCTGTGATGATTTCTCACATCTAGTTGATAGACATTTTGTTGCGCCTGCATGTCTCTGTTGAAGTCTCAGGTCGATGGAATAGATGTTTGAGATGATTTAAAGGTTTTGTTGAATTGTTAAGTATATTATATAAATATCAATAATCTTTTCCTTCTGTTTATCAAGTGTTTGAAGTAGATGATTTTGAGCATCACAGATTCTGTGATGATTTCTCACATCTAGTCTATAAACATTTTGTTGCGACTGGAAGTCTTTGTTGGAGTCTCAGGTCGATGGAATAGATCTTTGAGATGATTCAAACATTGTGTTAAATTGTCAAATTTATTATATAATTTTCAATAAACTATTCCTTCGGATTAGCAAGTGAGTGAAGTAGATGTTTTTGAGCATCACAGATTCTGTGATGATTTCTCACATCTAGTCTATAGACATTTTGTTGCAACTGCAAGTCTCTGTTGAAGTCTCAGGTCGATGAAATAGATGTTTGAGATGATTTAAAGGTTGTGTTGAATTGTTAAGTTTATTATATGATTATCAATAATCTTTTCCTTCGGTTTATCAAGTGTTTGAAGTAGATGTTTTTGAGCATCACAGTTTTTGTAATAATTTCTCACATCTAGTCAATAGACATTTTGTTGCGACTGCAAGTCTCTGATAAAGTCTCAGGTCGATGGAAAGGATGTCTGAGATGATATAGTTTTCAGTAAACGTTTCTCTTTGTTTATGAAGTGTGTGAAGTAGATGTTTTTGAGCATCACAGATTCTGTGATGATTTCTCACATCTAGTCTATAGACATTTTGTTGCGACTGCAAGTCTCCGTTGAAGTCTCAGGTCGATGGAATACATATTTGAGATGATTCAAACATTGTGTTAAATTCTCAAATTTATATAATTATTAATAAACTATTCCTTCGGTTTATCAAGTGTTTGAAGTAGATGTTTTTGAGCATCACAGTTTTTGTAATAATTTCTCACATCTAGTCAATAGACATTTTGTTGCGACTGCAAGTCTCTGATAAAGTCTCAGGTCGATGGAAAGGATGTCTGAGATGATATAGTTTTCAGTAAACGTTTCTCTTTGTTTATCAAGTGTTTGAAGTAGATGATTTTGAGCATCACAGATTCTGTGATGATTTCTCACATCTAGTCTATAAACATTTTGTTGCGACTGGAAGTCTTTGTTGGAGTCTCAGGTCGATGGAATAGATCTTTGAGATGATTTAGAGGCTGTGTTGAATTGTCAAGTTTATTATGTAGTTTTCAGTAAACGTTTCTTTTCGTTTATCAAGTGTGTGAAGTAGATGTTTTTGAGCATCACAGATTCTGTGATGATTTCTCACATCTAGTTTATAGACATTTGGCTGCGCCTGCAAGTCTCTGTTGAAGTCTCAGGTCGATGGAATAGATGTTTGAGATGATTTAAAGGTTCTGTTTAATTGTTAAATTGATGATATAGTTGTCAGTAAACTTTTCTTTTGTTTATCAAGTGTGTGAAGTAGATGTTCTTGAGCATCACATATTCTGTGATGATTTCTCACATCTAGTCTATAGACATTTGGTTGCGACTGCAAGTCTCTGCTGATATCTCAGGTCGATGGAATTGATGTTTGAGATGATTTAAAGGTTGTGTTGAATTGTTAACTTTATTATATTATTATCAATAATCTTTTCCTTCGGTTTATCAAGTGTTTGAAGTAGATGTTTTTGAGCATCACAGATTCTGTGATGATTTCTCACATCTAGTCTATAGACATTTTGTTGCAACTGCAAGTCTCTGTTGAAGTCTCAGGTCGTTGGAATAGATGTTTGAGATGATTTAAAGGTTGTGTTGAATTGTTAAGTTTATTATATGATTATCAATAATCTTTTCCTTCGGTTTATCAAGTGTTTGAAGTAGATGTTTTTGAGCATCACAGATTCTGTGATGATTTCTCACATCTAGTCTATAGACATTTTGTTGCAACTGCAAGTCTCTGTTGAAGTCTCAGGTCGATGAAATAGATGTTTGAGATGATTTAGAGGTTGTGTTGAATTGTTAAGTTTATTATACGATTATCAATAATCTTTTCCTTCGGTTTATCAAGTGTTTGAAGTAGATGTTTTTGAGAATCACAGATTCTGTGATGATTTCTCACATCTAGTCTATAGACATTTTGTTGCGACTGCAAGTCTCCGTTGAAGTCTCAGGTCGATGGAATACATGTTTGAGATGATTCAAACATTGTGTTAAATTGTCAAATTTATTATATCATTATTTATAAACTATTCCTTTGCTTTAGCAAGTGTGTGAAGTAGATGTTTTTGAGCATCACAGTTTTTGTGATGATTTCTCACATCTAGTCAATAGACATTTTGTTGCGACTGCAAGTCTCTGGTAAAGTCTCAGGTCGATGGAAAGGATGTCTGAGATGATATAGTTTTCAGTAAACGTTTCTCTTTGTTTATCAAGTGTGTGAAGTAGATGTTTTTGAGCATCACAGATTCTGTGATGATTTCTCACATCTAGTTGATAGACATTTTGTTGCAACTGCAAGTCTCTGTTGAAGTCTCAGGTCGATGAAATAGATGTTTGAGATGATTTAAAGGTTGTGTTGAATTGTTAAGTTTATTATATGATTATCAATGATCTTTTCCTTCGGTTTATCAAGTGTTTGAAGTAGATGTTTTTGAGCATCACAGATTCTGTGATGATTTCTCACATCTAGTCTAAAAACATTTTGTTGCGACTGCAAGTCTCCGTTGAAGTCTCAGGTCGATGGAATACATGTTTGAGATGATTCAAACATTGTGTTAAATTGTCAAATTTATTATGTAATTATTTATAAACTATTCCTTTGCTTTAGCAAGTGTGTGAAGTAAATGTTTTTGAGCATCACAGTTTTTGTGATGATTTCTCACATCTAGTCATTAGACATTTTGTTGCGACTGCAAGTCTCTGGTAAAGTCTCAGGTCGATGGAAAGGATGTCTGAGATGATATAGTTTTCAGTAAACGTTTCTCTTTGTTTATCAAGTGTTTGAAGTAGATGTTTTTGAGCATCACAGATTCTGTGATGATTTCTCACATCTAGTCTATAGACATTTTGTTTCGTCTGCAAGTCTCTGTTGAAGTCTCAGGTCGATGGAATAGATGTTTGAGATGATTTAAAGGTTTTGTTGAATTGTTAAGTATATTATATAATTATCAATAATCTTTTCCTTCTGTTTATCAAGTGTTTGAAGTAGATGATTTTGAGCATCACAGATTCTGTGATGATTTCTCACATCTAGTCTATAAACACTTTGTTGCGACTGGAAGTCTTTTTGAAGTCTCAGGTCGATGGAATAGATCTTTGAGATGATTTAGAGGCTGTGTTGAATTGTCAAGTTTATTATGTAATTTTCAGTAAACGTTTCTTTTCGTTTATCAAGTGTGTGAAGTACATGTTTTTGAGCATCACAGATTCTGTGATGATTTCTCACATCTAGTTTATAGACATTTGGTTGCGCCTGCAAGTCTCTGTTGAAGTCTCAGGTCGATGGAATAGATGTTTGAGATGATTTAAAGGTTGTGTTTAATTGTTAAATTGATGATATAGTTGTCAGTAAACTTTTCTTTTGTTTATCAAGTGTGTGAAGTAGATGTTCTTGAGCATCACATATTCTGTGAAGATTTCTCACATCTAGTCTATAGACATTTGGTTGCGACTTCAAGTCTCTGTTGATATCTCAGGTCGGTGGAATTGATGTTTGAGATGATTTATAGGTTGTGTTGAATTGTTAACTTTATTATATAACCATCAATAATCTTTTCCTTCGGTTTATCAAGTGTTTGAAGTAGATGTTTTTGAGCATCACAGATTCTGTGATGATTTCTCACACCTAGTCTATAGACATTTTGTTGCAACTGCAAGTCTCTGTTGAAGTCTCAGGTCGATGAAATAGATATTTGAGATGATTTAAAGGTTGTGTTGAATTGTTAAGTTTATTATATGATTATCAATAATCTTTTCCTTCGGTTTATCAAGTGTTTGAAGTAGATGTTTTTGAGCATCACAGATTCTGTGATGATTTCTCACATCTAGTCTATAGACATTTTGTTGCGACTGCAAGTTTTCGTTGAAGTTTCAGGTCGATGGAGTACATGTTTGAGATGATTCAAACATTGTGTTAAATTGTCAAATTTATTATATAATTATTTATAAACTATTCCTTTGCTTTAGCAAGTGCGTGAAGTAGATGTTTTTGAGCATCACGGATCCTGTGATGATTTTTCACATCTAGTCTATGGACATTTTGTTGCGACTGCAAGTCTTTGTTGAAGTCTCTTGTCGATGGAATACATGTTTGACATGATTCAAACATTGTGATAAATTGTCAAATCTATTATATAATTTTCAATAAACTATTCCTTCGGCTTAGCAAGTGAGTGAAGTAGATGTTTTTAAGCATCACAGATTCTGTGATGATTTCTCACATCTAGTCTATAGACATTTTGTTGCAACTGCAAGTCTCTGTTGAAGTCTCAGGTCGATGAAATAGATGTTTGAGATGATTTAAAGGTTGTGTTGAATTGTTAAGTTTATTATATGATTATCAATAATCTTTTCCTTCGGTTTATCAAGTGTTTGAAGTAGATGTTTTTGAGCATCACAGTTTTTGTAATAATTTCTCACATCTAGTCAATAGACATTTTGTTGCGACTGCAAGTCTCTGATAAAGTCTCAGGTCGATGGAAAGGATGTCTGAGATGATATAGTTTTCAGTAAACGTTTCTCTTTGTTTATGAAGTGTGTGAAGTAGATGTTTTTGAGCATCACAGATTCTGTGATGATTTCTCACATCTAGTTGATAGACATTTTGTTGCGCCTGCAAGTCTCTGTTGAAGTCTCAGGTCGATGAAATAGATGTTTGAGATGATTTAAAGGTTGTGTTGAATTGTTAAGTTTATTATATGATTATCAATAATCTTTTCCTTCGGTTTATCAAGCGTTTGAAGTAGATGATTTTGAGCATCACAGTTTTTGTAATAATTTCTCACATCTAGTCAATAGACATTTTGTTGCGACTGCAAGTCTCTGATAAAGTCTCAGGTCGATGGAAAGGATGTCTGAGATGATATAGTTTTCAGTAAACGTTTCTCTTTGTTTATCAAGTGTGTGAAGTAGATGTTTTTGAGCATCACAGATTCTGTGATGATTTCTCACATCTAGTTGATAGACATTTGGTTGCGCCTGCAAGTCTCTGTTGAAGTCTCAGGTCGATGGAATAGATGTTTGAGATGATTTAAAGGTTTTGTTGAATTGTTAAGTATATTATATAATTATCATAATCTTTTCCTTCTGTTTATCAAGTGTTTGAAGTAGATAATTTTGAGCATCACAGATTCTGTGATGATTTCTTACATCTAGTCTATAAACATTTTGTTGCGACTGGAAGTCTTTTTGAAGTCTCAGGTCGATGGAATAGATCTTTGAGATGATTTAGAGGCTGTGTTGAATTGTCAAGTTTATTATGTAGTTTTCAGTAAACGTTTCTTTTCGTTTATCAAGTGTGTGAAGTAGATGTTTTTGAGCATCACAGATTCTGTGATGATTTCTCACATCTAGTTTATAGAAATTTGGTTGCGCCTGCAAGTCTCTGTTGAAGTCTCAGGTCGATGGAATAGATGTTTGGGATGATTTAAAGGTTGTGTTTAATTGTTAAATTGATGATATAGTTGTCAGTAAACTTTTCTTTTGTTTATCAAGTGTGTGAAGTAGATGTTTATGAGCATCACATATTCTGTGAAGATTTCTCACATCTAGTCTATAGACATTTGGTTGCGACTTCAAGTCTCTGTTGATATCTCAGGTTTGTGGAATTGATGTTTGAGATGATTTATAGGTTGTGTTGAATTGTTATCTTTATTATATAACTATCAATAATCTTTTCCTTCGGTTTATCAAGTGTTTGAAGTAGATGTTTTCGAGCATCACAGATTCTGTGATGATTTCTCACACCTAGTCTATAGACATTTTGTTGGAACTGCAAGTCTCTGTTGAAGTCTCAGGTCGATGAAATAGATGTTTGAGATGATTTAAAGGTTGTTTTGAATTGTTAAGTTTATTATATGATTATCAATAATCTTTTCCTTCGGTTTATCAAGTGTTTGAAGTAGATGTTTTTGAGCATCACAGCTTCTGTGATGATTTCTCACATCTAGTCTATAGACATTTTGTTGCGACTGCAAGTTTTCGTTGAAGTTTCAGGTCGATGGAATACATGTTTGAGATGATTCAAACATTGTGTTAAATTGTCAAATTTATTATATGATTATTTATAAACTATTCCTTTGCTTTAGCAAGTGCGTGAAGTAGATGTTTTTGAGCATCACGGATCCTGTGATGATTTTTCACATCTAGTCTATAGACATTTTGTTGCGACTGCAAGTCTTTGTTGAAGTCTCTTGTCGATGGAATACATGTTTGACATGATTCAAACATTGTGATAAATTGTCAAATCTATTATATAATTTTCAATAAACTATTCCTTCGGCTTAGCAAGTGAGTGAAGTAGATGTTTTTGAGCATCACAGATTCTGTGATGATTTCTCACATCTAGTCTATAGACATTTTGTTGCAACTGCAAGTCTCTGTTGAAGTCTCAGGTCGATGAAATAGATGTTTGAGATGATTTAAAGGTTGTGTTGAATTGTTAAGTTTATTATATGATTATCAATAATCTTTTCCTTCGGTTTATCAAGTGTTTGAAGTAGATGTTTTTGAGCATCACAGTTTTTGTAATAATTTCTCACATCTAGTCAATAGACATTTTGTTGCGACTGCAAGTCTCTGATAAAGTCTCAGGTCGATGGAAAGGATGTCTGAGATGATATAGTTTTCAGTAAACGTTTCTCTTTGTTTATCAAGTGTGTGAAGTAGATGTTTTTGAGCATCACAGATTCTGTGATGATTTCTCACATCTAGTTGATAGACATTTTGTTGCGCCTGCAAGTCTCTGTTGAAGTCTCAGGTCGATGGAATAGATGTTTGAGATGATTTAAAGGTTTTGTTGAATTGTTAAGTATATTATATAATTATCAATAATCTTTTCCTTCTGTTTATCAAGTGTTTGAAGTAGATGATTTTGAGCATCACAGATTCTGTGATGATTTCTCACATCTAGTCTATAAACATTTTGTTGCGACTGGAAGTCTTTTTGAAGTCTCAGGTCGATGGAATAGATCTTTGAGATGATTTAGAGGCTGTGTTGAATTGTCAAGTTTATTATGTAGTTTTCAGTAAACGTTTCTTTTCGTTTATCAAGTGTGTGAAGTAGATGTTTTTGAGCATCATAGATTCTGTGATGATTTCTCACATCTAGTTTATAGAAATTTGGTTGCGCCTGCAAGTCTCTGTTGAAGTCTCAGGTCGATGGAATAGATGTTTGGGATGATTTAAAGGTTGTGTTTAATTGTTAAATTGATGATATAGTTGTCAGTAAACTTTTCTTTTGTTTATCAAGTGTGTGAAGTAGATGTTTTTGAGCATCACATATTCTGTGATGATTTCTCACATCTAGTCTATAGACATTTGGTTGCGACTGCAAGAATCTGTTGATATCTCAGGTCGATGGAATTGATGTTTGAGATGATTTAAAGGTTGTGTTGAATTGTTAACTTTATTATATAATTATCAATAATCTTTTCCTTCGGTTTATCAAGTGTGTGAAGTAGATGTTTTTGAGCATCACAGATTCTGTGATGACTAGGAAGTAAAAGCGCTCGCTTCGCTCGCGCTTTAACATTCCTAGCTCCTGCGGAGTGCTTTTCATAGTTACCATACTCCATCAGTGACTACCATTTAATTTCAGCATGAAATCAGGGTTGGTAGATCTCCGGACCGCCCCGAAGCCAAACCAGGGGTCGGAAAAAGGTCAGATAAAGCCAAACCTTTCAAAACGATGACCTATTGTTGTACCACCTATTGTTCTATTGTTATTTCAAGCAATGGACACATGCATTCCATTGTTTTCACATACTATATTGTGTAGCTCCGATGAAAAGCCTATATCTTTGATGCTGCCTTGCAAAGAAAAATGTCCTAGATTGTGATCGTCTGTACTCCAGTTTGTAGAGAATTGAACGATAATTGACCAAAAATCTCAAAGGAAGCCAAAATTAAGCCAAACAGTCAAACTTAATTTCGAAGCCAACAATGAGAGGAACGAGCCAAATTTCCAAAATTTGGCTGAAAAAAGCCAAGTTAGGTGCCAACCTTGTATGAAATCAGAGCAGTTATGGTCATTCATAAGAATTCCAATATAACTAAGTAAGAGTGGTATGCTATACGTCAGAAAATGAGAAAATCAGACATGCCCCTTTCTATAACATCCCTTTACTCCCAAATAAGCCTCACATAAGCCTCGACAAATTTGTTACGTTTTCAGCACATGAATCCAGTAGCAGATGCTTCAGAGTTCCCTCGCGTCTCTTAGCTTCAGAATGATTAATGAGACAATTTTGCCCTTCACCCCTGGCCACTGTTTGAAATTCATCAATTTATTTCGGAGTTCCTAAGGAGCCATTGTCGACTGAAGTTTTTTGTATACAGGCTGCATCTTCAGAAAGTCTGTAAATCAAAGTTGGCCTAGTAAACGATACGAGTCTCCACGGTAATAGTTGAGCTGATGATGAAAATTTGACTTTAGATGACTTTTCCATCAGCTCATCTGCTGCAAAGTGAATACATATTTCCACTTACGTAGGCCAAGTTTTATTTTCAAATAGTCTGACATTGCAACATGCCTGCAAAGGACCCTGGGTGACAATGGCTTTTTAATTGCTGCCGACCATTGATGCTCTAAATCTACTATTGATAGATGATACATCTGTCTCTGAGCCAGCAATGTACCCAGGAATTTGAAAGGGGTGGGGGGTCTGATGGTTGTTTCCCTTCATGCAGTTTAGGTCAAACCTGGAGCCTATTGATAAAGACATGTCATGAATAGATTCGTTTCAAATATCTAAAAGAACTTGGCTTCCAGGGTAATTCTTTGAATGGTCAGATTTTGAGAAGAAACCTCTCCCTTCCACGCTTCAGCGTCGCTTGGAAATATTGCTAACTTACCCGACCACTTTCTTCTAAAATTAGAAAGAAATGAAAGTTTAAATAAAAGCTGAACAATATGCTTTGAGCATATCCTTTTTATTTGCTTTTTGCAAATAAGAGCTCTTCTTTTTCTCCACGGTGACTCGTCTTTTCATTGCAGTTTCGATCTTACCTAAGGATTTCTGACTTTTCAATAAAGTTTCCTAATCTTTTGGAATTTGACAAGTGGCATTTCACTCATTCAAAAAAGAGTGCCAGATTTTTTCAGAACAGAAGGATTTTTACGGATTTTGGTGGAACATTCGTAGAAACAAAAGGACTTTTGCGGAAGATGTACAAGTTTGAAATGCCCCTCGGAATTTTGGGGCAATATCCCCAATCCCCACAATTTCTGCCACTGTTGCAGAAGCCTACCAATATTTAAAATTGCTCTAGTGCCTTTGCAGTAATACAGGAAACTGAGAACTGAGAAGGCAGTAGTAATACTTATTCCCTGTATAGTATGATACAGGAAATAAGTGAAAATAATGCTAAGGCTTTCCTTGAATGAAATGATTAGCTGCTAACTTATATTTCCTTGCACTGGGGATTCTTAATTGTTTGACGATCTAAGAATGGAGTATCTTTTTAGCAGTTTTTTATGAAAGAAACATTCGTGTACATCTCTACACTTATAAAATAGATGTGTGCATTGATATGTAAGGAATTGGAAATAAGGGTGCTCTGTGAGAAAATACTATGGTATGTTAGAATTCAGCTTTTCATATGAATAAACTGCGACTTTATTGAAATATGGAATATCTTGTTGGTTCCCATACGTAACCTTTAGCCTCAAAGGATTCAGTGGCATGGGATACGTCCTTTCAATCGGACCGTACGACCGCACGACCCCGGATCCTACGACCCCAGACCATACGATCATACGACCATTCTACCATACGACCCCGATCCAAAGTTTGATATATATAGCTGACAAAATGTTTTCACCACCGATGGTTTAGTGAACACGCAAGACATTAGTACGTGTCAAAGATTTCTTGGTCACGTAGAATTCTGTGTATTCATACTGAGCTAGCCAGTTGTTGTAAACAAAACCGGCCCCTCTGAATACAATTAGAATGGATGAGTTGAATATCCACAAATATGCACTTCTTTGCTTGATTCAAATCAGAGAAAGCAAATTTTCCATGTTTCAGTTGGAAGGCGATGAAAGTAACAGACTCAGAATAGAGGGCTTTAAGGCATTTCGACCGTTAGGGTTACTCCAGTCTTTCTAGTCTTTCTAATTTTTTTTAGAACAATAACAAAGAAGTAAGAAAGTTATATCTTAAATGCAAACATTTCTTTATTCCCATCCAGATCCCCAGTCACTCATGAGCACCTCTGTTGACATTGAAAATAATGGAAGTATCAATACATCATAACAAAGTCTTGTTAACCAAATACATAAAACTTTGGCCTGGGGTCGTTTGTCGTATGATCTGGGGTTGTAAGTCCCGGGTCGCAGAGTCCTCGGATCCGGTCAAAAGAACGTCTCAGTTTCTTGTGCGAATGATGAACATATTACGTGATAGGGCAGATTTTCAGTATTGCGAGTTGGCAAGCTAACGGCTGCATGCATGATACATGTAAAAAGACTTCAGAAATGATCTTATAGCAGAAAATCTGTCCATTGTTGGACCTTTTGTACTGAATTCTCTTTCAGAGTTCGTAAACAAGTAGTACAAAAGATGATACTGATAGAAGGAAAATAGTGATGAAGTCATCTACTAACTCGTTGAAAAATAGACCTAGGACCTTTCATCATTATTTACGGACATCTACAAAATTTTGAAATCATGGAAAAGCGATGAATCAGGGGAGTAGCAAAGGCAGTTACTGGACTCAAAGTAAGCTTTGCTTAATTCATTACCAAACTTGCATTATTTTCATTCAACAGCAGAACCCAAGGAATAGCTATTTCGTCATCAAATAAGAAAATTGTTTTGCCACATTCAGACTCTGCGTACCTCAGTTATGTTAGCTACTTAGCTTGGCCCCAGCGATGACTGAATTGCTGAACTGTTATTGAGGTTATTTCCAAGTCACCCCTTTTGTAATAACCAAGGACTCTCCCTCGCTGTGAAACTTTACTCATACACTCTAAACTCTACTTTGGTAAAAAAGCTTGCAGTTTGCAATCAAACATTCTTTATACGGGTAAAAAGGATTTTTTTGGATTTGGCCTTGAGCCAGTCATCCCGTCAAAATTTGGAAATGACGACTCTGTGTTCAGGTTCTCTAGGTTCACAGGTCTGATTTGTACTGTTGTACAGTATGCCATTTTGGCCGAAGCAGAGAAACTCAGGCTATGTGTATGGCCTTTAATAAAAGCGTCGAAAATCAGTTTCAAGAGTAATCACTTTGTAACTTGGGTCAAATCTTCACTAAGAATTGAGTAAAGGTTCTATGTGTTGTAATCAGTAAATTTATAAGCAGAAGACCTAAAAAACTACAAGGACAGACTCTTAATTTGTAGCACTACGACAAAACCAAGAGGAGAGCCTCTGCAAAATAGGGCAATAACTTCGTTGTATCTAACGTGAGCATCGAAATACTTTACCACGGACCAAATAGATACTGCAGCTAACATAATATCAACTATTTGCAAGCTTTTACTCCCTTGGTGTTTGGAAAAAGCAGCTGCAAAACTTGTTTTTAGCTCAGATTGAACGCTGCCATCACATTTCTATGGCTGCCATCAGCATCCACAAAGAAAGGTCGAAGGTTAAGGCCTATTGTTGAATTGAATTGCTAAAATTTGGGTACAAAACCCCTCCCCACATTACCCCAAGATACTGTACGAAGAAAAGTATTAGACCACAAGCAAGCCTTTATCGTCAGCTATTTTTCATAATTTTTTTGAAATTTTTGGAGGTAAGCAGTAGGCGTGAGGAGCTGCGTGCGGGAAAGTGTCACAAACAGGAATGTGCGTAACAAAACTCTTCATCGCTTATATATATAGATTTTTCACATCTAGTCTATAAACATTCTGTTGCGACTGGAAGTCTCTGTTGAAGTCTCAGGTCGATGGAATAGATCTTTGAGATGATTTAAAGGTTGTGTTGAATTGTTAACTTTATTATATAATTATTAATAATCTTTTCCTTCGGTTTATCAAGTGTTTGAAGTAGATGTTTATAGCTTCACAGATTCTGTGATGATTTCTCACATCTAGTCTATAGACATTTTGTTGCGACTGCAAGTCTCTGTTGAAGTCTCAGGTCGATGGAATACATGTTTGAGATGATTCAAACATTGTGTTAAATTGTCAAATTTATTATATAATTATCTATAAACTATTCCTTTGCTTTAGCAAGTGTGTGAACTAGATGTTTTTGAGCATCACAGATCCTGTGATAATTTCCCACATCTAGTCTATAGACATTTTGTTGCGACTGCAAGTCTCTGTTGAAGTCTCTTGTCGATGGAATACATGTTTGAGATGATTGAAACATTGTGTTAAATTGTCAAGTTTATTACATAATTATCAATAAACTATTCCTTCGGCTTAGCAAGTGAGTGAAGTAGTTGTTTTTGAGCATCACAGATTCTGTGATGAATTCTGACATCTAGTCTATAGACATTTTGTTGCGACTGCAAATCTCTGTTGAAGTCTCAGGTCGATGGAATAGATGTTTGAGATGATTTAAAAGTTGTGTTGAATGGTCAAGTTTATTATGTTATTGTCAATAAATTTTTCCTTTGCTTTAGCAAGTGTGTGAAGTAGATGTTTTTCAACATCACAGATTCTGTGATGACTTCTCACATCTAGTCTATAGACATTTCGTTGTGACTGCAAGTCTCTGTTGAAGTCTCAGGACGATGGAATAGATGTTTGAGAATATTTGAAGGTTGTGTTTAATTGTTAAATTCATGATATAGTTGTCAGTAAACTTTTCTTTTGTTTATCAAGTGTGTGAAGTAGATGTTTTTGAGCATCACAGATTCTGTGGTGATTTCTCACATCTAGTCTATTGACATTTGGTTGCAACTTCAAGTCTCTATTGAAGTCTCAGGTCGATGGAATAGATGTTTGAGATGATTTTAAGGTTGTGTTGAATTGTTAAGTTTATTATATTATCATCAATTAATTATTCCTTTGCTTTAGCAAGAGTGTGAAGTAGATGTTTTTCAACATCACAGATTCTGTGATGATTTTTCACATCTAGTCTATAGACATTTTGTTGCGGCTGCAAGTCTCTGTTGAAGTCTCAGGTCGATGGAATACATATTTGAGATGATTTAAAGGTTGTGTTGAATTGTTAAGTTTATTATATAATTATCAATAAACTATTCCTTCGGCCTAGCAAGTGTGTGAAGTAGATGTTTTTGAGCATCACAGATTCTGTGATGATTTCTCACATCTAGTCTAGAGACATTTTGTTGCGACTGCAAGTCTCTGTTGAAGTCTCAGGTCGATGAAATACATGTTTGAGATCATTCAAACATTGTGTTAAATTGTCAAGTTTATTACATAATTATCGATAAACTATTCCTTCGGCTTAGCAAGTGAGTGAAGTAGATGTTTTTGAGCATCACAGATTCTGTGGTGATTTCTCACATCTAGTCTACAGACATTTGGTTGCGACTGCAAGTCTCTATTGAAGTCTCAGGTCGATGGAATAGATGTTTGAGATGATTTAAAGGTTGTGTTGAATTCAGTTCATTCATAGATTTTAAATTCCACTACATACAAATACTCTAATATTAAACTACTTACAACAATTATAATAAGTACATTAAAGACAATACACAGAGAATAAAACAAAGACAAATGACACTACACTAGAGGACTTGCATGAAGGGGAATTCTTAAGGAGGAACTCTCTTAATAGCAAAGCTAATCGAGGAGAGAGCACCCCCTTTTTAGATAGTGATTTTAGAGATTAAGTGGGTAAATTATGACTGTCTATAATACGCTATCAATAATCATTTTCGAAAAAGTAGGTTTTGAGCTTAGAACGAAAGACACTAACACTTGGTGACCTTTTTATATTTACAGGAATGTCATTCCAGCACTTTGCTCCATAGTAGCTTACTGATCTGAGACCGTATTGACTGGTGTTTTTCTGAGTTTGAAAGATGTTATCCTTGCCAGCCTGTCTTGTATCATATTGATGAACCGATTCCAAAGATTTAAAGAAATTATGAAAGCAAATAGGAGAGATTTTATGAACAGATTCATATACAAAACACAGCAATTTTAACTGGAAAAGATCATGCAGCTTTAGGATTTTCAAATCAGAAAAGATAGGATTAGAGTGAGAAGTAAAGTGTTCAAAAGAAATTGCCCTTACAACCCTTTTCTGTAACAAGAACACCGGATTAATGTAAGTTTCATATGTAAGACCCCAAACCAAAATTCCATATTGCAGGAAGGGTGAAAATAAAGAATTGTAAAGACAAATCAAAACATCAACAGGTAAAAAGTGTCTTACTTTGAAGAACATACCACATGTTCTAGCCAGTTTTTTAGACAGTTCAGTTAGATGATACTTCCATGAAAGATTTTCATCCAAAAGAACTCCAAGAAACTTTACATAGCAAGTCTTTTTGACAGGGAGGTTTCCAATTTTGATATTGATAATTTCAGAGGAAGAATGTTGAGGAGACTTAAAAATAATGAAGTTAGTCTTGTCAATATTCAATGACAATTTGTTAATATCAAGCCACTTTTTAACTTTCATCAATTCTTTGTTAACTGTTCTTTGAAGAAGAATGAGATTGTCAATTAACATAAATTGTTAAGTTTATTATATAATTATCAATAAACTATTCCTTCGGCCTAGCAAGTGTGTGAAGTAGCTGTTATTGAGCATCACAGATTCTATGATGATTTCTCACATCTAGTCTATAGACATTTTTTGTGACTGCAAGTCTCTGTTGAAGTCTCAGGTCGATGGAATAGATCTTTGAGATGATTTAAAGGTTGTGTTGAATTGTTAACTTTATTATATAATTATTAATAATCTTTTCCTTCGGTTTATCAAGTGTTTGAAGTAGATGTTTATAGCTTCACAGATTCTGTGATGATTTCTCACATCTAGTCTATAGACATTTTGTTGCGACTGCAAGTCTCTGTTGAAGTCTCAGGTCGATGGAATACATGTTTGAGATGATTCAAACATTGTGTTAAATTGTCAAATTTATTATATAATTATCTATAAACTATTCCTTTGCTTTAGCAAGTGTGTGAACTAGATGTTTTTGAGCATCACAGATCCTGTGATAATTTCCCACATCTAGTCTATAGACATTTTGTTGCGACTGCAAGTCTCTGTTGAAGTCTCTTGTCGATGGAATACATGTTTGAGATGATTGAAACATTGTGTTAAATTGTCAAGTTTATTACATAATTATCAATAAACTATTCCTTCGGCTTAGCAAGTGAGTGAAGTAGTTGTTTTTGAGCATCACAGATTCTGTGATGAATTCTGACATCTAGTCTATAGACATTTTGTTGCGACTGCAAATCTCTGTTGAAGTCTCAGGTCGATGGAATAGATGTTTGAGATGATTTAAAAGTTGTGTTGAATGGTCAAGTTTATTATGTTATTGTCAATAAATTTTTCCTTTGCTTTAGCAAGTGTGTGAAGTAGATGTTTTTCAACATCACAGATTCTGTGATGACTTCTCACATCTAGTCTATAGACATTTCGTTGTGACTGCAAGTCTCTGTTGAAGTCTCAGGACGATGGAATAGATGTTTGAGAATATTTGAAGGTTGTGTTTAATTGTTAAATTCATGATATAGTTGTCAGTAAACTTTTCTTTTGTTTATCAAGTGTGTGAAGTAGATGTTTTTGAGCATCACAGATTCTGTGGTGATTTCTCACATCTAGTCTATTGACATTTGGTTGCAACTTCAAGTCTCTATTGAAGTCTCAGGTCGATGGAATAGATGTTTGAGATGATTTTAAGGTTGTGTTGAATTGTTAAGTTTATTATATTATCATCAATTAATTATTCCTTTGCTTTAGCAAGAGTGTGAAGTAGATGTTTTTCAACATCACAGATTCTGTGATGATTTTTCACATCTAGTCTATAGACATTTTGTTGCGGCTGCAAGTCTCTGTTGAAGTCTCAGGTCGATGGAATACATATTTGAGATGATTTAAAGGTTGTGTTGAATTGTTAAGTTTATTATATAATTATCAATAAACTATTCCTTCGGCCTAGCAAGTGTGTGAAGTAGATGTTTTTGAGCATCACAGATTCTGTGATGATTTCTCACATCTAGTCTAGAGACATTTTGTTGCGACTGCAAGTCTCTGTTGAAGTCTCAGGTCGATGAAATACATGTTTGAGATCATTCAAACATTGTGTTAAATTGTCAAGTTTATTACATAATTATCGATAAACTATTCCTTCGGCTTAGCAAGTGAGTGAAGTAGATGTTTTTGAGCATCACAGATTCTGTGGTGATTTCTCACATCTAGTCTACAGACATTTGGTTGCGACTGCAAGTCTCTATTGAAGTCTCAGGTCGATGGAATAGATGTTTGAGATGATTTAAAGGTTGTGTTGAATTCAGTTCATTCATAGATTTTAAATTCCACTACATACAAATACTCTAATATTAAACTACTTACAACAATTATAATAAGTACATTAAAGACAATACACAGAGAATAAAACAAAGACAAATGACACTACACTAGAGGACTTGCATGAAGGGGAATTCTTAAGGAGGAACTCTCTTAATAGCAAAGCTAATCGAGGAGAGAGCACCCCCTTTTTAGATAGTAATTTTAGAGATTAAGTGGGTAAATTATGACTGTCTATAATACGCTATCAATAATCATTTTCGAAAAAGTAGGTTTTGAGCTTAGAACGAAAGACACTAACACTTGGTGACCTTTTTATATTTACAGGAATGTCATTCCAGCACTTTGCTCCATAGTAGCTTACTGATCTGAGACCGTATTGACTGGTGTTTTTCTGAGTTTGAAAGATGTTATCCTTGCCAGCCTGTCTTGTATCATATTGATGAACCGATTCCAAAGATTTAAAGAAATTATGAAAGCAAATAGGAGAGATTTTATGAACAGATTCATATACAAAACACAGCAATTTTAACTGGAAAAGATCATGCAGCTTTAGGATTTTCAAATCAGAAAAGATAGGATTAGAGTGAGAAGTAAAGTGTTCAAAAGAAATTGCCCTTACAACCCTTTTCTGTAACAAGAACACCGGATTAATGTAAGTTTCATATGTAAGACCCCAAACCAAAATTCCATATTGCAGGAAGGGTGAAAATAAAGAATTGTAAAGACAAATCAAAACATCAACAGGTAAAAAGTGTCTTACTTTGAAGAACATACCACATGTTCTAGCCAGTTTTTTAGACAGTTCAGTTAGATGATACTTCCATGAAAGATTTTCATCCAAAAGAACTCCAAGAAACTTTACATAGCAAGTCTTTTTGACAGGGAGGTTTCCAATTTTGATATTGATAATTTCAGAGGAAGAATGTTGAGGAGACTTAAAAATAATGAAGTTAGTCTTGTCAATATTCAATGACAATTTGTTAATATCAAGCCACTTTTTAACTTTCATCAATTCTTTGTTAACTGTTCTTTGAAGAAGAATGAGATTGTCAATTAACATAAATTGTTAAGTTTATTATATAATTATCAATAAACTATTCCTTCGGCCTAGCAAGTGTGTGAAATAGCTGTTATTGAGCATCACAGATTCTATGATGATTTCTCACATCTAGTCTATAGACATTTTTTGTGACTGCAAGTCTCTGTTGAAGTCTCAGGTCGATGGAATAGATGTTTGAGATGATTTAAAGGTTGTGTTGAATTGCTAAGTTTACTATATAATTATCAATAATCTTTTCCTTCAGTTTATCAAGTGTGTGAAGTAGATGTTTTTCAACATAACTGATTCTGTGATGATTTCTGACATCTAGTATATAGACATTTTGTTGTGACTGCTAGTCTCTGTTGAAGTCTCACGTCGATGGAATAGATGTTTGAGATGATTTAAAGGTTGTGTTTAATTGTAAAATTGATTATATAGTTTTCAGTAAACGTTATTCTTTGTTTATCAAGTGTGTGAAGTAGATGTTTTTGAGCATCACAGATTCTGTGATGATTTCTCACATCTAGTCTATAGACATTTGGTTGCGACTGCAAGTCTCTGTTGAAGTCTCAGGTCGATGGAATAGATGTTTGAGATGATTTAAAGGTTGTGTTGAATTGTTAAGTTTATTATACAATTATCAATAAACTATTCCCTCGGCCTAGCAAGTGTGTGAAGTAGATGTTTTTGAGCATCACAGATTCTCTGATGATTTCTCACATCTAGTCTATAAACACCCTTTTGCGACTGGAAGTCTTTGTTGAAGTCTCAGGACGATGGAATAGATCTTTGAGATGATTTAGAGGCTGTGTTGAATTGTCAAGTTTATTATGTAGTTCTCAGTAAACGTTTCTTTTCGTTTATCAAGTGTGTGAAGTAGATGTTTTTGAGCATCACAGATTCTGTGACGATTTTTCACATCTAGTCTATAGACATTTTGTTGCGACTGCAAGTCTCTGTTGAAGTCTCAGGTCGATGGAATAGATGTTTGACATGATTTAAAGGTTGTGTTGAATTGTCAAGTTTATTATATTATTATGAAAAAATTATTCCTTTGCTTTAGCAAGTGTGTGAAGTAGATGTTTTTTAACATCACAGATTCTGTGATGATTTCTCACATCTAGTCTATAGACATTTTTTGTGACTGCAAGTCTCTGTTGAAGTCTCAGTTCGATGGAATATATGTTTGAGATGATTTAAAGGTTGTGTTGAATTGCTAAGTTTACTGTATAATTATCAATAAACTATTCCTTCGGCCTAGCAAGTGTGTGAAGTAGATGTTTTTGAGCATCACAGATTCTGTGATGATTTTTCACATCTAGTCTATAGACATTTTGTTGCGACTGCAAGTCTCTGTTGGAGTCTCAGGTCGATGGAATAGATGTTTGAGATGATTTAAAGGTTGTGTTGAATTGTCAAGTTTATTATATTATTATGAAAAAATTATTCCTTTGCTTTAGCAAGTGTGTGAAGTAGATGTTCTTCAACATCACAGATTCTGTGATGACTCCTCACATCTAGTCTATAGACATTTTTTGTGACTGCAAGTCTCTGTTGAAGTCTGGGGTCGATGGAATAGATGTTTGAGATGATTTAAAGGTTGTGTTGAATTGCTAAGTTTACTATATAATTATCAATAATCTTTTTCTTCAGTTTATCAAGGGTGTGAAGTAGATGATTTTGAGCATCACAGATTCTGTGATGATTTCTCACATCTAGTCTATAGACATTTGGTTGCGACTGCAAGTCTCTGTTGAAGTCTCAGGTCGATGGAATTGATGTTTGAGATGATTTAAAGGTTGTGTTTAATTGTTAAATTGATTATATAGTTGTCAATAAACGTTTCTTTTGGTCATCAAGTGTGTGAAGTAGATTTTTTTGAGCATCACAGATTCTGTGATGATTTCTCACATCTAGTCTATAGACATTTTGTTGCGACTGCAAGTCTCTGTTGAAGTCTCAGGTCGATGTAAATGATGTTTGAGATGATTTGAGGGTTGTGTTTAATTGTTAAATTGATTATATTATTATCAATAAATTATTCCTTTGGCTTAGCAAGTGTGTGAAGTAGATTTTTTTGAGCATCACAGATTCTATGATGATTTCTCACATCTAGTCAATAGACATTTTGTTGCGACTGCAAGTCTCTGTTGAAGTCTCAGGTCGATGGAATAGATGTTTGAGATGATTTAAAGGTTGTGTTGAATTTCTAAGTTTATTATATAATTATCAATAAACTATTCCTTCGGCGTAGCAAGTGTGTGAAGTAGATGTTTTTGAGCATCACAGATTCTGTGATGATTTCTCACATGTAGTCTATGGACATTTTGTTGCGACTGCAAGTCTCTGTTGAAGTCGCAGGTCGATGAATTACATGTTTGAGATCATTCAAACATTGTGTTAAATTGTCAAGTTTATTATATAATTATCAATAAACTATTCCCTCGGCTTAGCAAGTGTTTGAAGTAGATGTTTTTGAGCATCACAGATTCTATGATGATTTCTCACCTCTAGTCTATAGACATTTTTTGTGACTGCAAGTCTCTGTTGAAGTCTCAGGTCGATGGAATAGATGTTTGAGATGAATTAAAGGTTGTGTTGAATTGCTAAGTTTACTATATAATTATCAATAATGTTTTCCTTCAGTTTATCAAGTGTGTGAAGTAGATGTTTTTCAACATAAGTGATTTTGTGATGATTTCTGACATCTAGTATATAGACATTTTGTTGTGACTGCAAGTCTCTGTTAAAGTCTCAGATCGATGGAATAGATGTTTGAGATGATTTGAAGGTTGTGTTTAATTGTTAAATTGATTATATAGTTTACAGTAAACGTCATTCTTTGTTTATCAAGTGTGTGAAGTAGATGTTTTGGGGCATCACAGATTCTGTGATGATTTTTCACATCTAGTCTATAGATATTTTGTTGCGACTGCAAGTCTCTGTTGAAGTCTCAGGTCGATGGAATAGATGTTTGAGATGATTTAAAGGTTGTGTTGAATTGTCAAGTTTATTATATTATTATGAAAAAATTATTCCTTTGCTTTAGCAAGTGTGTGAAGTAGATGTTTTTCAACATCACAGATTCTGTGACGATTTCTCACATCCAGTCTATAGACATTTTTTGTGACTGCAAGTCTCTGTTGAAGTCTCAGTTCGATGGAATAGATGTTTGAGATGATTTAAAGGTTGTGTTGAATTTCTAAGTTTACTATATAATTATCAATAAACTATTCCTTCGGAATAGCAAGTGTGTGAAGTAGATGTTTTTGAGCATCACAGATTCTGTGATGATTTCTCACATCTAGTCTATAGACATTTTTTGTGACTGCAAGCCTCTGTTGAAGTCTCAGGTCGATGGAATAGATGTTTGAGATGATTTAAAGGTTGTGTTGAATTGCTAAGTTTACTATATAATTATCAATAATCTTTTCCTTCAGCTTATCAAGTGTGTGAATTAGATGTTTTTCAACATAACAGATTCTGTGATGATTTCTGATATCTAGTCTATAGACATTTTGTTGTGACTGCAAGTCTCTGTTAAAGTCTCAGGTCGATGGAATAGATGTTTGAGATGATTTGAAGGTTGTGTTTAATTGTTAAATTGATTATATAGTTTTCAGTAAACGTTATTCTTCGTTTATCAAGTGTGTGAAGTAGATGTTTTTGAGCATCACAGATTCTGTGATGATTTCTCACATCTAGTCTATAGACATTTGGTTGCGACTGCAAGTCTCTGTTGAAGTCTCAGGTCGATGGAATAGATGTTTGAGATGATTTAAAGGTTGTGTTGAATTGTCAAGTTTATTATATTATTATGAAAAATATATTCCTTTGCTTTAGCAAGTGTGTGAAGTAGATGTTTTTCAACATCACAGATTCTGTGATTATTTCTCACATCTAGTCTATAGACATTTTGTTGCGACTGCAAGTCTCTGTTGAAGTCTCAGTTCGATGATATACATGTTTGAGATGATTTAAAGGTTGTGTTGAATTGTCAAGTTTATTATATTATTATGAAAAAATTATTTCTTTGCTTTAGCAAGTGTGTCAAGTAGATGTTTTTCAACATCACAGATTCTGTGATGATTTCTCACATCTAGTCTATAGACATTTTGTTGTGACTGCAAGCCTCTGTTGAAGTCTCATGTCGATGGAATAGATGTTTGAGATGATTTAAAGGTTGTGTTGAATTGCCAAGTTTACTATATAATTATCAATAATCTTTTCCTTCAGTTTATCAAGTGTGTAAAGTAGATGATTTTGAGCATCACAGATTCTGTGATGATTTCTCACATCTAGTCTATAGACATTTGGTTGCGACTGCAAGTCTCTGTTGAAGTCTCAGGTCGATGGAATAGATTTTTGAGATGATTTAAAGGTTGTGTTAAATTGTCTAATTTATTATATAGTTGTCAGTAAACGTTTCCTTTTGTTTATCAAGTGGAATCAAGTATATGTTTTGTAGCATCCCAGATTCTGTGATGATTTCTCACATCTAGTCTATAGACATTTTGTTGTGACTGCAAGCCTCTGTTGAAGTCTCAGGTCGATGGAATAGATGTTTGAGATGATTTAAAGGTTGTGTTGAATTGCTAAGTTTACTATATAATTATCAATAATCTTTTCCTTCAGTTTATCAAGTGTGTGAAGTAGATGTTTTGCAACATAACTGGTTCTGTGATGATTTCTGACATCTAGTATATAGACATTTTGTTGTGACTGCAAGTCTCTGTTAAAGTCTCAGGTCGATGGAATAGATGTTTGAGATGATTTGAAGGTTGTGTTTAATTGTTAAATTGATTATATAGTTTTCAGTAAACGTTATTCTTTGTTTATCAAGTGTGTTAAGTAGATGTTTTTGAGCATCACAAATTCTGTGATGAATTCTCACATCTAGTCTATAGACATTTGGTTGCGACTGCAAGTCTCTGTTGAAGTCTCAGGTCGATGGAATAGATGTTTGAGATGATTTAAAGGTTGTGTTGAATTGTCAAGTTTATTATATTATTATGAAAAAAATATTCCTTTGCTTTAGCAAGTGTGTGAAGTAGATGTTTTTTCAACATCACAGATTCTGTGATTATTTCTCACATCTAGTCTATAGACATTTTGTTGCGACTGCAAGTCTCTGTTGAAGTCTCAGGTCGATGATATACATGTTTGAGATGATTTAAAG
Organism: Aurelia sp. 3 sensu Dawson et al. (2005); assembly: GCA_964020215.1. NCBI lineage: Eukaryota > Metazoa > Cnidaria > Scyphozoa > Semaeostomeae > Ulmaridae > Aurelia > Aurelia sp. 3 sensu Dawson et al. (2005). The sequence continues at coordinate 19,431,275 of OZ026573.1, read as the reverse complement.
GTTGTGTTGAATTGTCAAGTTTATTATATTATTATGAAAAAATTATTCCTTTGCTTTAGCAAGTGTGTCAAGTAGATGTTTTTCAACATCACAGATTCTGTGATGATTTCTCACATCTAGTCTATAGACATTTTGTTGTGACTGCAAGCCTCTGTTGAAGTCTCATGTCGATGGAATAGATGTTTGAGATGATTTAAAGGTTGTGTTGAATTGTTGAGTTTATTATATAATTATCAATAAACTATTCCTTCGGCCTAGCAAGTGTGTGAAGTAGATGTTTTTCAACATCACAGATTCTGTGATGATTTTTCACATCTAGTCTATGGACATTTTGTTGCGACTGCAAGTCTCTGTTGAAGTCTCAGGTCGATGGAATAGATGTTTGAGATGATTTAAAGGTTGTGTTGAATTGTTGAGTTTATTATATAATTATCAATAAACTATTCCTTCGGCCTAGCAAGTGTGTGAAGTAGATGTTTTTGAGCATCACAGATTCTGTGATGATTTCTCACATCTAGTCTATAGACATTTTGTTGCGACTGCAAGTCTCTGTTGAAGTCTCAGGTCGATGAAATACATGTTTGAGATGATTTATAGGTTGTGTTTAATTGCTAAGTTTACTATATAATTATCAATAATCTTTTCCTTCAGCTTATCAAGTGTGTGAAGTAGATGTTTTTTAACATAACAGATTCTGTGATGATTTCTGACATCTAGTATATAGACATTTTGTTGTGACTGCAAGTCTCTGTTAAAGTCTCAGGTCGATGGAATAGATGTTTGAGATGATTTGAAGGTTGTGTTTAATTGTTAAATTGATTATATAGTTTTCAGTAAACGTTATTCTTCGTTTATCAAGTGTGTGAAGTAGATGTTTTTGAGCATCACAGATTCTGTGATGATTTCTCACATCTAGTCTATAGACATTTGGTTGCGACTGCAAGTCTCTGTTGAAGTCTCAGGTCGATGGAATAGATGTTTGAGATGATTTAAAGGTTGTGTTGAATTGTCAAGTTTATTATATTATTATGAAAAAAATATTCCTTTGCTTTAGCAAGTGTGTGAAGTAGATGTTTTTCAAAATCACAGATTCTGTGATGATTTTTCACATCTAGTCAATAGACATTTTGTTGCGACTGCAAGTCTCTGTTGAAGTCTCAGGTCGATGGAAAGGATGTTTGAGATGATATAGTTTTCAGTAAACGTCATTCTTTGTATATCAAGTGTGTGAAGTAGATGTTTTTGAGCATCACAGATTCTGTGATGATTTTTCACATCTAGTCTATAGACATTTTGTTGCGACTGCAAGTCTCTGTTGAAGTCTCAGGTCGATGGAATAGATGTTTGACATGAATTAAGGGTTGTGTTGAATTGTCAAGTTTATTATATTATTATGAAAAAATTATTCCTTTGCTTTAGCAAGTGTGTGAAGTAGATGTTTTTCAACATCACAGATTCTGTGATGATTTCTCACATCTAGTCTATAGACATTTTTTGTGACTGCAAGTCTCTGTTGAAGTCTCAGGTCGATGGAATAGATGTTTGAGATGATTTAAAGGTTGTGTTGAATTGCTAAGTTTACTATATAATTATCAATAATCTTTTCCTTCAGTTTATCAAGTGTGTGAAGTAGATGTTTTTCAACATAACTGATTCTGTGATGATTTCTGACATCTAGTATATAGACATTTTGTTGTGACTGCAAGTCTCTGTTGAAGTCTCAGGACGATGAATTACATGTTTGAGATAATTTAAAGGTTGTGTTGAATTGTCAAGTTTATTATGTAATTATCAATAAACTATTCCTTCGGCTTAGCAAGTTTGTGAAGTAGATGTTTTTCAACATCACAGATTCTGTGATGATTTCTCACATCTAGTCTATAGACATTTTTTGCGACTGCAAGTCTCTGTTGAAGTCTCAGGTCGATGGAAAGGATGTTTGAGATGATATAGTTTTCAGTAAACGTTATTCTTTGTTTATCAAGTGTATGAAGTAGATGTTTTTGAGCATCACAGATTCTGTGATGATTTTTCACATCTAGTCTGTAGACATTTTGTTGCGACTGCAAGTCTCTGTTGAATTCTCAGGTCAATGGAATAGATGTTTGAGATGATTTAAAGGTTGTGTTGAATTGTCAAGTTTATTATTTTATTATGAAAAAATTATTCCTTTGCTTTAGCAAGTGTGTGGTGTAGATGTTTTTCAACATCACAGATTCTGTGATGATTTCTCACATCTAGTCTATAGACATTTTTTGTGACTGCAAGTCTCTGTTAAAGTCTCAGGTCGATGGAATAGATGTTTGAGATGATTTGAAGGTTGTGTGTAATTGTTAAATTGATTATATAGTTTTCAGTAAACGTTATTCTTTGTTTATCAAGTGTGTGAAGTAGATGTTTTTGAGCATCACAGATTCTGTGATGATTTCTCACATCTAGTCTATAGACACTTGGTTGCGACTGCAAGTCTCTGTTAAAGTCTCAGGTCGATGGAATAGATGTTTGAGATGATTTAAAGGTTGTGTTTTATTGTTAAGTTTATTATATAATTATCAATAAACTATTCCTTCGGCCTAGCAAGTGTGTGAAGTAGATGTTTTTGAGCATCACAGATTCTGTGATGATTTCTCACATCTAGTCTATAGACATTTTGTTGCGACTGCAAGTCTCTGTTGAAGTCTCAGGTCGATGAAATACATGTTTGAGATCATTCAAACATTGTGTTAAATTGTCAAGTTTATTCAAGTGTGTGAAGTAGATGTTTTTGAGCATCACAGATTCTATGATGATTTCTCACATCTAGTCAATAGACATTTTGTTGCGACTGCAAGTCTCTGTTGAAGTCTCAGGTCGATGGAAAGGATGTTTGAGATGATATAGTTTACAGTAAACGTCATTCTTTGTTTATCAAGTGTGTGAAGTAGATGTTTTTGAGCATCACAGATTTTGTGATGATTTTTCACATCTAGTCTATAGATATTTTGTTGCGACTGCAAGTCTCTGTTGAAGTCTCAGGTCGATGGAATAGATGTTTGAGATGATTTAAAGGTTGTGTTGAATTGTCAAGTTTATTATATTATTATGAAAAAATTATTCCTTTGCTTTAGCAAGTGTGTGAAGTAGATGTTTTTGAGCATCACAGATTCTATGATGATTTCTCACATCTAGTCTATAGACATTTTTTGTGACTGCAAGTCTCTGTTGAAGTCTCAGGTCGATGGAATAGATGTTTGAGATGAATTAAAGGTTGTGTTGAATTGCTAAGTTTACTATATAATTATCAATAATGTTTTCCTTCAGTTTATCAAGTGTGTGAAGTAGATGTTTTTCAACATAACTGATTCTGTGATGATTTCTGACATCTAGTATATAGACATTTTGTTGTGACTGCAAGTCTCTGTTAAAGTCTCACGTCGATGGAATAGATGTTTGAGATGATTTGAAGGTTGTGTGTAATTGTTAAATTGATTATATAGTTTTCAGTAAACGTTATTCTTTGTTTATCAAGTGTGTGAAGTAGATGTTTTTGAGCATCACAGATTCTGTGATGATTTCTCACATCTAGTCTATAGACATTTGGTTGCGACTGCAAGTCTCTATTAAAGTCTCAGGTCGATGGAATAGATGCATGTTTGAGATGATTTAAAGGTTGTGTTGAATTGTTAAGTTTATTATATAATTATCAATAAACTATTCCTTCGGCTTAGCAAGTGTGTGAAGTATATGTTTTTGAGCATCACAGATTCTGTGATGATTTCTCACATCTAGTCTATAGACATTTTGTTGCGACTGCAAGTCTCTGTTGAAGTCTCAGGTCGATGAAATACATGTTTGAGATCATTCAAACATTGTGTTAAATTGTCAAGTTTATTCAAGTGTGTGAAGTAGATGTTTTTGAGCATCACAGATTCTATGATGATTTCTCACATCTAGTCAATAGACATTTTGTTGCGACTGCAAGTCTCTGTTGAAGTCTCAGGTCGATGGAAAGGATGTTTGAGATGATATAGTTTACAGTAAACGTCATTCTTTGTTTATCAAGTGTGTGAAGTAGATGTTTTTGAGCATCACAGATTCTGTGATGATTTTTCACATCTAGTCTATAGATATTTTGTTGCGACTGCAAGTCTCTGTTGAAGTCTCAGGTCGATGGAATAGATGTTTGAGATGATTTAAAGGTTGTGTTGAATTGTCAAGTTTATTATATTATTATGAAAAAATTATTCCTTTGCTTTAGCAAGTGTGTGAAGTAGATGTTTTTGAGCATCACAGATTCTATGATGATTTCTCACATCTAGTCTATAGACATTTTTTGTGACTGCAAGTCTCTGTTGAAGTCTCAGGTCGATGGAATAGATGTTTGAGATGAATTAAAGGTTGTGTTGAATTGCTAAGTTTAATATATAATTATCAATAATGTTTTCCTTCAGTTTATCAAGTGTGTGAAGTAGATGTTTTTCAACATAACTGATTCTGTGATGATTTCTGACATCTAGTATATAGACATTTTGTTGTGACTGCAAGTCTCTGTTAAAGTCTCAGGTCGATGGAATAGATGTTTGAGATGATTTGAAGGTTGTGTGTAATTGTTAAATTGATTATATAGTTTTCAGTAAACGTTATTCTTTGTTTATCAAGTGTGTGAAGTAGATGTTTTTGAGCATCACAGATTCTGTGATGATTTCTCACATCTAGTCTGTAGACATTTGGTTGCGACTGCAAGTCTCTGTTAAAGTCTCAGGTCGATGGAATAGATGTTTGAGATGATTTAAAGGTTGTGTTGAATTGTTAAGTTTATTATATAATTATCAATAAACTATTCTTTCGGCCTAGCAAGTGTGTGAAGTAGATGTTTTTGAGCATCACAGATTCTGTGATGATTTCTCACATCTAGTCTATAGACATTTTGTTGCGACTGCAAGTCTCTGTTGAAGTCTCAGGTCGATGAAATACATGTTTGAGATGATTTGAAGGTTGTGTGTAATTGTTAAATTGATTATATAGTTTTCAGTAAACGTTATTCTTTGTTTATCAAATGTGTGAAGTAGATGTTTTTGAGCATCACAGATTCTGTGATGATTTCTCACATCTAGTCTATAGACATTTGGTTGCGACTGCAAGTCTCTGTTAAAGTCTCAGGTCTATGGAATTGATGTTTGAGATGATTTAAAGGTTGTGTTGAATTGTTAAGTTTATTATATAATTATCAATAAACTATTCCTTCGGCCTAGCAAGTGTGTGAAGTAGATGTTTTTGAGCATCACAGATTCTGTGATGATTTCTCACATCTAGTCTATAGACATTTTGTTGCGACTGCAAGTCTCTGTTGAAGTCTCAGGTCGATGAAATACATGTTTGAGATCATTCAAACATTGTGTTAAATTGTCAAGTTTATTATATTATTATGAAAAAATTATTCCTTTGCTTTAGCAAGTGTGTGAAGTAGATGTTTTTGAGCATCACAGATTCTATGATGATTTCTCACATCTAGTCTATAGACATTTTTTGTGACTGCAAGTCTCTGTTGAAGTCTCAGGTCGATGGAATAGATGTTTGAGATGATTTAAAGGTTGTGTTGAATTGTTAAGTTTATTATATAATTATCAATAAACTATTCTTTCGGCCTAGCAAGTGTGTGAAGTAGATGTTTTTGAGCATCACAGATTCTGTGATGATTTCTCACATCTAGTCTATAGACATTTTGTTGCGACTGCAAGTCTCTGTTGAAGTCTCAGGTCGATGAAATACATGTTTGAGATGATTTGAAGGTTGTGTGTAATTGTTAAATTGATTATATAGTTTTCAGTAAACGTTATTCTTTGTTTATCAAGTGTGTGAAGTAGATGTTTTTGAGCATCACAGATTCTGTGATGATTTCTCACATCTAGTCTATAGACATTTGGTTGCGACTGCAAGTCTCTGTTAAAGTCTCAGGTCGATGGAATAGATGTTTGAGATGATTTAAAGGTTGTGTTGAATTGTTAAGTTTATTATATAATTATCAATAAACTATTCCTTCGGCCTAGCAAGTGTGTGAAGTAGATGTTTTTGAGCATCACAGATTCTGTGATGATTTCTCACATCTAGTCTATAGACATTTTGTTGCGACTGCAAGTCTCTGTTGAAGTCTCAGGTCGATGAAATACATGTTTGAGATCATTCAAACATTGTGTTAAATTGTCAAGTTTATTATATTATTATGAAAAAATTATTCCTTTGCTTTAGCAAGTGTGTGAAGTAGATGTTTTTGAGCATCACAGATTCTATGATGATTTCTCACATCTAGTCTATAGACATTTTTTGTGACTGCAAGTCTCTGTTGAAGTCTCAGGTCGATGGAATAGATGTTTGAGATGAATTAAAGGTTGTGTTGAATTGCTAAGTTTACTATATAATTATCAATAATGTTTTCCTTCAGTTTATCAAGTGTGTGAAGTAGATGTTTTTCAACATAACTGATTCTGTGATGATTTCTGACATCTAGTATATAGACATTTTGTTGTGACTGCAAGTCTCTGTTAAAGTCTCAGGTCGATGGAATAGATGTTTGAGATGATTTGAAGGTTGTGTGTAATTGTTAAATTGATTATATAGTTTTCAGTAAACGTTATTCTTTGTTTATCAAGTGTGTGAAGTAGATGTTTTTGAGCATCACAGATTCTGTGATGATTTCTCACATCTAGTCTATAGACATTTGGTTGCGACTGCAAGTCTCTGTTAAAGTCTCAGGTCGATGGAATAGATGTTTGAGATGATTTAAAGGTTGTGTTGAATTGTTAAGTTTATTATATAATTATCAATAAACTATTCCTTCGGCCTAGCAAGTGTGTGAAGTAGATGTTTTTGAGCATCACAGATTCTGTGATGATTTCTCACATCTAGTCTATAGACATTTTGTTGCGACTGCAAGTCTCTGTTGAAGTCTCAGGTCGATGAAATACATGTTTGAGATGATTTGAAGGTTGTGTGTAATTGTTAAATTGATTATATAGTTTTCAGTAAACGTTATTCTTTGTTTATCAAGTGTGTGAAGTAGATGTTTTTGAGCATCACAGATTCTGTGATGATTTCTCACATCTAGTCTATAGACATTTGGTTGCGACTGCAAGTCTCTGTTAAAGTCTCAGGTCGATGGAATAGATGTTTGAGATGATTTAAAGGTTGTGTTGAATTGTTAAGTTTATTATATAATTATCAATAAACTATTCCTTCGGCCTAGCAAGTGTGTGAAGTAGATGTTTTTGAGCATCACAGATTCTGTGATGATTTCTCACATCTAGTCTATAGACATTTTGTTGCGACTGCAAGTCTCTGTTGAAGTCTCAGGTCGATGAAATACATGTTTGAGATCATTCAAACATTGTGTTAAATTGTCAAGTTTATTATATTATTATGAAAAAATTATTCCTTTGCTTTAGCAAGTGTGTGAAGTAGATGTTTTTGAGCATCACAGATTCTATGATGATTTCTCACATCTAGTCTATAGACATTTTTTGTGACTGCAAGTCTCTGTTGAAGTCTCAGGTCGATGGAATAGATGTTTGAGATGAATTAAAGGTTGTGTTGAATTGCTAAGTTTACTATATAATTATCAATAATGTTTTCCTTCAGTTTATCAAGTGTGTGAAGTAGATGTTTTTCAACATAACTGATTCTGTGATGATTTCTGACATCTAGTATATAGACATTTTGTTGTGACTGCAAGTCTCTGTTAAAGTCTCAGGTCGATGGAATAGATGTTTGAGATGATTTGAAGGTTGTGTGTAATTGTTAAACTGATTATATAGTTTTCAGTAAACGTTATTCTTTGTTTATCAAGTGTGTGAAGTAGATGTTTTTGAGCATCACAGATTCTGTGATGATTTCTCACATCTAGTCTATAGACATTTGGTTGCGACTGCAAGTCTCTGTTAAAGTCTCAGGTCGATGGAATAGATGTTTGAGATGATTTAAAGGTTGTGTTGAATTGTTAAGTTTATTATATAATTATCAATAAACTATTCCTTCGGCCTAGCAAGTGTGTGAAGTAGATGTTTTTGAGCATCACAGATTCTGTGATGATTTCTCACATCTAGTCTATAGACATTTTGTTGCGACTGCAAGTCTCTGTTGAAGTCTCAGGTCGATGAAATACATGTTTGAGATGATTTGAAGGTTGTGTGTAATTGTTAAATTGATTATATAGTTTTCAGTAAACGTTATTCTTTGTTTATCAAGTGTGTGAAGTAGATGTTTTTGAGCATCACAGATTCTGTGATGATTTCTCACATCTAGTCTATAGACATTTGGTTGCGACTGCAAGTCTCTGTTAAAGTCTCAGGTCGATGGAATAGATGTTTGAGATGATTTAAAGGTTGTGTTGAATTGTTAAGTTTATTATATAATTATCAATAAACTATTCCTTCGGCCTAGCAAGTGTGTGAAGTAGATGTTTTTGAGCATCACAGATTACTTGATGATTTCTCACATCTAGTCTATAGACATTTTGTTGCGACTGCAAGTCTCTGTTGAAGTCTCAGGTCGATGAAATACATGTTTGAGATCATTCAAACATTGTGTTAAATTGTCAAGTTTATTCAAGTGTGTGAAGTAGATGTTTTTGAGCATCACAGATTCTATGATGATTTCTCACATCTAGTCAATAGACATTTTGTTGCGACTGCAAGTCTCTGTTGAAGTCTCAGGTCGATGGAATAGATGTTTGAGATGATTTAAAGGTTGTGTTGAATTGTCAAGTTTATTATATTATTATGAAAAAATTATTCCTTTGCTTTAGCAAGTGTGTGAAGTAGATGTTTTTGAGCATCACAGATTCTATGATGATTTCTCACATCTAGTCTATAGACATTTTTTGTGACTGCAAGTCTCTGTTGAAGTCTCAGGTCGATGGAATAGATGTTTGAGATGAATTAAAGGTTGTGTTGAATTGCTAAGTTTAATATATAATTATCAATAATGTTTTCCTTCAGTTTATCAAGTGTGTGAAGTAGATGTTTTTCAACATAACTGATTCTGTGATGATTTCTGATATCTAGTATATAGACATTTTGTTGTGACTGCAAGTCTCTGTTAAAGTCTCAGGTCGATGGAATAGATGTTTGAGATGATTTGAAGGTTGTGTGTAATTGTAAAATTGATTATATAGTTTTCAGTAAACGTTATTCTTTGTTTATCAAGTGTGTGAAGTAGATGTTTTTGAGCATCACAGATTCTGTGATGATTTCTCACATCTAGTCTATAGACATTTGGTTGCGACTGCAAGTCTCTGTTAAAGTCTCAGGTCGATGGAATAGATGTTTGAGATGATTTAAAGGTTGTGTTGAATTGTTAAGTTTATTATATAATTATCAATAAACTATTCCTTCGGCCTAGCAAGTGTGTGAAGTAGATGTTTTTGAGCATCACAGATTCTGTGATGATTTCTCACATCTAGTCTATAGACATTTTGTTGCGACTGCAAGTCTCTGTTGAAGTCTCAGGTCGATGGAATAGATGTTTGAGATGATTTAAAGGTTGTGTTGAATTGTCAAGTTTATTATATTATTATGAAAAAATTATTCCTTTGCTTTAGCAAGTGTGTGAAGTAGATGTTTTTGAGCATCACAGATTCTATGATGATTTCTCACATCTAGTCTATAGACATTTTTTGTGACTGCAAGTCTCTGTTGAAGTCTCAGGTCGATGGAATAGATGTTTGAGATGAATTAAAGGTTGTGTTGAATTGCTAAGTTTACTATATAATTATCAATAATGTTTTCCTTCAGTTTCTCAACTTTGTGAAGTAGATGTTTTTCAACATAACTGATTCTGTGATGATTTCTGACATCTAGTATATAGACATTTTGTTGTGACTGCAAGTCTCTGTTAAAGTCTCAGGTCGATGGAATAGATGTTTGAGATGATTTGAAGGTTGTGTGTAATTGTTAAATTGATTATATAGTTTTCAGTAAACGTTATTCTTTGTTTATCAAGTGTGTGAAGTAGATGTTTTTTAGCATCACAGATTCTGTGATGATTTCTCACATCTAGTCTATAGACATTTGGTTGCGACTGCAAGTATCTGTTAAAGTCTCAGGTCGATGGAATAGATGTTTGAGATGATTTGAAGGTTGTGTGTAATTGTTAAATTGATTATATAGTTTTCAGTAAACGTTATTCTTTGTTTATCAAGTGTGTGAAGTAGATGTTTTTGAGCATCACAGATTCTGTGATGATTTCTCACATCTAGTCTATAGACATTTGAAGGCGACTGCAAGTATCTGTTAAAGTCTCAGGTCGATGGAATAGATGTTTGAGATGATTTAAAGGTTGTGTTGAATTGCTAAGTTTACTATATAATTATGCATAATCTTTTCCTTCAGATTATCAAGTGTGTGAAGTAGATGATTTTGAGCATCACAGATTCTGTGATGATTTTTCACATCTAGTCTATAGACATTTTGTTGCGACTGCAAGTCTCTGTTGAAGTCTCAGGTCGATGGAATAGATGTTTGAGATGATTCAAAGGTTGTGTTGAATTGCTAAGTTTACTATATAATTATCAATAATCTTTTTCTTCAGTTTATCAAGGGTGTGAAGTAGATGATTTTGAGCATCACAGATTCTGTGATGATTTCTCTTATCTAGTCTATAGACATTTGGTTGCGACTGCAAGTCTCTGTTGAAGTCTCAGGTCGATGGAATTGATGTTTGAGATGAGTTAAAGGTTGTGTTTAATTGTTAAATTGATTATATAGTTGTCAATAAACGTTTCTTTTGGTCATCAAGTGTGTGAAGTAGATGTTTTTGAGCATCACAGATTCTGTGATGATTTCTCACATCTAGTCTATAGACATTTTGTTGCGACTGCAAGTCTCTGTTGAAGTCTCAGGTCGATGGAATAGATGTTTGAGATGATTTAAAGGTTGTGTTGAATTGTTAAGTTTATTATATAATTATCAATTAACTATTCCTTCGGCCTAGCAAGTGTGTGAAGTAGATGTTTTTGAGCATCACAGATTCTGTGATGATTTCTCACATCTAGTCTATAGACATTTTTTTGCGACTGCAAGTCTCTGTTGAAGTCTCAGGTCGATGGAATACATGTTTGAGATGATTCAAACATTGTGTTAAATTGTCAAATTTATTATATAATTATCTATAAACTATTCCTTTGCTTTAGCAAGTGTATGAAGTAGATGTTTTTGAGCATCACAGATCCTGTGATGATTTCCCACATCTAGTCTATAGACATTTTGTTGCGACTGCAAGTCTCTGTTGAAGTCTCTTGTCGATATAATACATGTTTGAGATGATTGAAACATTGTGTTAAATTGTCAAATCTATTATATAATTATCAATAAACTATTCCTTCGGTTTAGCAAGTGAGTGAAGTAGTTGTTTTTGAGCATCACAGATTCTGTGATGAATTCTGACATCTAGTCTATAGACATTTTGTTGCGACTGCAAATCTCTGTTGAAGTCTCAGGTCGATGGAATAGATGTTTGAGATGATTTAAAGGTTGTGTTGAATGGTCAAGTTTATTATGTTATTATCAATAAATTTTTCCTTTGCTTTAGCAAGTGTGTGAAGTAGATGTTTTTCAACATCACAGATTCTGTGATGATTTCTCACATCTAGTCTATAGACATTTTGTTGTGACTGCAAGTCTTTGTTGAAGTCTCAGGACGATAGAATAGATGTTTGAGATGATTTGAAGGTTGTGTTGAATTGCTAAGTTTACTATATAATTATCAATAATGTTTTCCTTCAGTTTCTCAAGTGTGTGAAGTAGATGTTTTTCAACATAACTGATTCTGTGATGATTTCTGACATCTAGTATATAGACATTTTGTTGTGACTGCAAGTCTCTGTTAAAGTCTCAGGTCGATGGAATAGATGTTTGAGATGATTTGAAGGTTGTGTGTAATTGTTAAATTGATTATATAGTTTTCAGTAAACGTTATTCTTTGTTTATCAAGTGTGTGAAGTAGATGTTTTTGAGCATCACAGATTCTGTGATGATTTCTCACATCTAGTCTATAGACATTTGGTTGCGACTGCAAGTATCTGTTAAAGTCTCAGGTCGATGGAATAGATGTTTGAGATGATTTGAAGGTTGTGTGTAATTGTTAAATTGATTATATAGTTTTCAGTAAACGTTATTCTTCGTTTATCAAGTGTGTGAAGTAGATGTTTTTGAGCATCACAGATTCTGTGATGATTTCTCACATCTAGTCTATAGACATTTGAAGGCGACTGCAAGTATCTGTTAAAGTCTCAGGTCGATGGAATAGATGTTTGAGATGATTTAAAGGTTGTGTTGAATTGCTAAGTTTACTATATAATTATGCATAATCTTTTCCTTCAGATTATCAAGTGTGTGAAGTAGATGATTTTGAGCATCACAGATTCTGTGATGATTTTTCACATCTAGTCTATAGACATTTTGTTGCGACTGCAAGTCTCTGTTGAAGTCTCAGGTCGATGGAATAGATGTTTGAGATGATTCAAAGGTTGTGTTGAATTGCTAAGTTTACTATATAATTATCAATAATCTTTTTCTTCAGTTTATCAAGGGTGTGAAGTAGATGATTTTGAGCATCACAGATTCTGTGATGATTTCTCTTATCTAGTCTATAGACATTTGGTTGCGACTGCAAGTCTCTGTTGAAGTCTCAGGTCGATGGAATTGATGTTTGAGATGATTTAAAGGTTGTGTTTAATTGTTAAATTGATTATATAGTTGTCAATAAACGTTTCTTTTGGTCATCAAGTGTGTGAAGTAGATGTTTTTGAGCATCACAGATTCTGTGATGATTTCTCACATCTAGTCTATAGACATTTTGTTGCGACTGCAAGTCTCTGTTGAAGTCTCAGGTCGATGGAATAGATGTTTGAGATGATTTAAAGGTTGTGTTGAATTGTTAAGTTTATTATATAATTATCAATAAACTATTCCTTCGGCCAAGCAAGTGTGTGAAGTAGATGTTTTTGAGCATCACAGATTCTGTGATGATTTCTCACATCTAGTCTATAGACATTTTTTTGCGACTGCAAGTCTCTGTTGAAGTCTCAGGTCGATGGAATACATGTTTGAGATGATTCAAACATTGTGTTAAATTGTCAAATTTATTATATAATTATCTATAAACTATTCCTTTGCTTTAGCAAGTGTATGAAGTAGATGTTTTTGAGCATCACAGATCCTGTGATGATTTCCCACATCTAGTCTATAGACATTTTGTTGCGACTGCAAGTCTCTGTTGAAGTCTCTTGTCGATGTAATACATGTTTGAGATGATTGAAACATTGTGTTAAATTGTCAAATCTATTATATAATTATCAATAAACTATTCCTTCGGTTTAGCAAGTGAGTGAAGTAGTTGTTTTTGAGCATCACAGATTCTGTGATGAATTCTGACATCTAGTCTATAGACATTTTGTTGCGACTGCAAATCTCTGTTGAAGTCTCAGTTCGATGGAATAGATGTTTGAGATGATTTAAAGGTTGTGTTGAATGGTCAAGTTTATTATGTTATTATCAATAAATTTTTCCTTTGCTTTAGCAAGTGTGTGAAGTAGATGTTTTTCAACATCACAGATTCTGTGATGATTTCTCACATCTAGTCTATAGACATTTTGTTGTGACTGCAAGTCTTTGTTGAAGTCTCAGGACGATAGAATAGATGTTTGAGATGATTTGAAGGTTGTGTTTAATTGTTAAGTTGATGATATAGTTGTCAGTAAACTTTTCTTTTGTTTATCAAGTGTGTGAAGTAGATGTTTTGAGCATCACAGATTCTGTGGTGATTTCTCACATATAGTCTACAGACATTTGGTTGCGAATGCAAGTCTCTATTGAAGTCTCAGGTCGATGGAATAGATGTTTGAGATGATTTCAAGGTTGTGTTGAATTGTTAAGTTTATTATGTTATCATCAACTAATTATTCCTCTGCTTTAGCAAGTGTGTTAAGTAGATGTTTTTCAACATCACAGATTCTGTGATGATTTTTCACATCTAGTCTATAGACATTTTGTTGCGACTGCAAGTCTCTGTTGAAGTCTCAGGTCGATTGAATAGATGTTTGAGATGATTTAACGGTTGTGTTGAATTGTTAAGTTTATTATAGAATTATCAATAAACTATTCCTTCGGCCTAGCAAGTGTGTGAAGTAGATATTTTTGAGCATCACAGATTCTGTGATGATTTCTCACATCTAGTCTATAGACATTTGTTGCGACTGCAAGTCTCTGTTGAAGTCTCAGATTGATAAAATACATGTTTGAGATCATTCAAACATTGTGTTAAATTGTCAAGTTTATTATATAATTATCATTAAACTATTCCTTCGGCTTAGCAAGTGTGTGAAGTAGATGTTTTTGAGCATCACAGATTCTATGATGATTTCTCACATCTAGTCTATAGACATTTTTTGTGACTGCAAGTCTCTGTTGAAGTCTCAGGTCGATGGAATAGATGTTTGAGATGATTTAAAGGTTGTGTTGAATTGCTAAGTTTACTAAATAATTATCAATAATCTTTTCCTTCAGTTTATCAAGTGTGTGAAGTAGATGTTTTTCAACATAACTGATTCTGTGATGATTTCTGACATCTAGTATATAGACATTTTGTTGTGACTGCTAGTCTCTGTTAAAGTCTCAGGTCGATGGAATAGATGTTTGAGATGATTTGAAGGTTGTGTTTAATTGTTAAATTGATTATATAGTTTTCAGTAAACGTTATTCTTTGTTTATCAAGTGTGTGAATTAGATGTTTTTGAGCATCAAAGATTCTGTGATGATTTCTCACATCTAGTCTATAGACATTTGGTTGCGACTGCAAGTCTCTGTTGAAGTCTAAGGTCGATGGAATAGATGTTTGAGGTGATTTAAAGGTTGTGTTGAATTGTTAAGTTTATTATATAATTATCAATAAACTATTCCTTCGGCCTAGCAAGTGTTTGAAGTAGATGTTTTTGAGCATCACAGATTCTATGATGATTTCTCACATCTAGTCTATAGACATTTTTTGTGACTGCAAGTCTCTGTTGAAGTCTCAGGTCGATGGAATAGATGTTTGAGATGATTTAAAGGTTGTGTTGAATTGCTAAGTTTACTATATAATTATCAATAATCTTTTCCTTCAGTTTATCAAGTGTGTGAAGTAGATGTTTTTCAACATAACTGATTCTGTGATGATTTCTGACATCTAGTATATAGAGATTTTGTTGTGACTGCTAGTCTCTGTTAAAGTCTCAGGTCGATGGAATAGATGTTTGAGATGATTTGAAGGCTGTGTTTAATTGTTAAATTGATTATATAGTTTTCAGTAAACATTATTCTTTGTTTATCAAGTGTGTGAAGTAGATGTTTTTGAGCATCACAGATTCTGTGATGATTTCTCACATCTAGTCTATAGACATTTGGTTGCGACTGCAAGTCTCTGTTGAAGTCTCAGGTCGATGGAATAGATGCTTGAGATGATTTAAAGGTTGTGTTGAATTGTTAAGTTTATTATATAATTATCAATAAACTATTCCTTCGGCCTAGAAAGTGTGTGAAGTAGATGTTTTTGAGCATCACAGATTCTGTGATGATTTCTCACATCTAGTCTATAAACATTTTGTTGCGACTGCAAGTCTCTGTTGAAGTCTAAGGTCGATGAAATACATGTTTGAGATCATTCAAACATTATGTTAAATTGTCAAGTTTATTCAAGTGTGTGAAGTAGATGTTTTTGAGCATCACAGATTCTATGATGATTTCTCACATCTAGTCAATAGACATTTTGTTGCGACTGCAAGTCTCTGTTGAAGTCTCAGGTCGATGGAAAGGATGTTTGAGATGATATAGTTTTCAGTAAACGTTATTCTTTGTTTATCAAGTGTGTGAAGTAGATGTTTTTGAGCATCACAGATTCTGTGATGATTTTTCACATCTAGTCTATAGACATTTTGTATGTATGTATGTATGTATGTATGTATGTATATGATTATTTAAACTGGATAACACTGTACAATTTTGAAAATTGGTATAAATAGTGGTCCAGCTATTAAAATAAATAAATAAATTTTAAATAAGTAAATAAGTAAATGAATAAATATTACAAGATTTGATAAAATACAATGTAGGCCTAGATATATTTATAGATGCCGTATATACAATTTTACTTAAAATACTACATGACTGTCCTTACTTGAAAAGAGAAAAGGGGTTACTTCTTTCTTTAGTTAAAAAAGACTTCAAAGTTTTCTTAAATTTTGTCATGGTGTTTATTTCTTTTATGCTAGCTGGCAGTTTGTTCCATGTTTTTATAGATGATTGCTGAAATGTTTTTTGCTCTTCTGTTGTCACCCTTTCAACTTGAAAATCTGCTCTACTTTTTGCTCTTGTAGTCATTTGATGGTTGTTATCAATAACAGGGAGAACAATTGTAGCTTCTGGCCCCTGTTGTCTTAGCTTGAAAATTAACTTCAGTTGGTTAAACACAAGCTGCTCCTTCACATAGAGCCAATTTAATTTAGCTAGGTGGAAATCAGTTATCCTTTCATGACAATCAAGACCAAGGACCATTCGAATGATAATGTTCTGCTGTCTTTGCAATTGTTTTATTTGAGTAGCTGATAATGCACTAAACCATGCACTGGAGCAGTAGGATAAATAAGGACTGATCACTGCCTCTGCAAGTCTTTTTACGTGAATGAGAGGGAGTGATTTGGCTTGTCTTCGTAGTGCAGATATCCTTTGTGATATTTTCTTGACAAGATTTTGTAGATGTTTACTGAAGTTAAGCTTTGAATCAACATAGATTCCAAGATACTTAAACTCTGTTACCCTCTTTAGTCTCTGTCTCTGTCTTGTTGCGACTGCAAGTCTTTGTTGAAGTCTCAGGTCGATGGAATAGATGTTTGACATGATTTAAAGGTTGTGTTGAATTGTCAAGTTTATTATATTATTATGAAAAAATTACTCCTTTGCTTTAGCAAGTGTGTGAAGTACATGTTTTTCAACATCACAGATTCTGTGATGATTTCTCACATCTAGTCTATAGACATTTTTTGTGACTGCAAGTCTCTGTTGAAGTCTCAGGTCGATGGAATAGATGCTTGAGATGATTTAAAGGTTGTGTTGAATTGCTAAGTTTACTATATAATTATCAATAAACTATTCCTTCGGCCTAGCAAGTGTGTGAAGTAGATATTTTTGAGCATCACAGATTCTGTGATGATTTCTCACATCTAGTCTATAGACATTTTGTTGCGACTGCAAGTCTCTGTTGAAGTCTCAGGTCGATGGAATAGATGTTTGAGATGATTTAAAGGTTGTGTTGAATTGCTAAGTTTACTATATAATTATCAATAATCTTTTCCTTCAGTTTATCAAGTGTTTGAAGTAGATGTTTTTCAACATAACTGATTCTGTGATGATTTCTGACATCTAGTATATAGACATTTTGTTGTGACTGCAAGTCTCTGTTGAAGTCTCAGGACGATGAAATACTTGTTTGAGATGATTTAAAGGTTGTGTTGAATTGTCAAGTTTATTATGTAATTATCAATAAACTATTCCTCCGGGTTAGCAAGTGTGTGAAGTAGATGTTTTTGAGCATCACAGATTCTGTGATGATTTTTCACATCTATTCTATAGACATTTTTATGCGACTGCAAGTCTCTGTTGAAGTCTCAGGTCGATGGAATACATGTTTGAGATGATTCAAACATTGTGTTAAATTGTCAGTTTATTATATTATCATGAAAAAATTATTCCTTTGCTTTAGCAAGTGTGTGAAGTAGATGTTTTTCAACATCGCAGATTCTGTTATGATTTCTCACATCTAGTCTATAGACATTTTGTTGCGACTGCAAGTCTCTGTTGAAGTCTCAGGTCGATGAAATACATGTTTTAGATCATTCAAACATTGTGTTAAATTGTCAAGTTTATTCAAGTGTGTGAGGTAGATGTTTTTGAGCATCACAGATTATATGATGATTTCTCACATCTAGTCAATAGACATTTTGTTGCGACTGCAAGTCTCTGTTGAAGTCTCAGGTCGATGGAAAGGATGTTTGAGATGATATAGTTTTCAGTAAACGTTGTTCTTTGTTTATCAAGTGTGTGAAGTAGATGTTTTTGAGCATCACAGATTCTGTGATGATTTTTCACATCTAGTCTATAGACATTTTGTTGCGACTGCAAGTCTCTGTTGAAGTCTCAGGTCGACGGAATAGATGTTTGAGATGATTTAAAGGTTGTGTTGAATTGTTAAGTTTATTATATTATCATCAATTAATTATTCCTTTGCTTTAGCAAGTGTGTGAAGTAGATGTTTTTCAACATCACAGATTCTGTGATGATTTTTCACATCTAGTCTATAGACATTTTGTTGCGACTGCAAGTCTCTGTTGAAGTCTCAGGTCGATGAAATAGATGTTTGAGATGATTTAAAGGTTGTGTTGAATTGTTAAGTTTATTATATAATTATCAATAAACTATTCCTTCGGCCTAGCAAGTGTGTGAAGTAGATATTTTTGAGCATCACAGATTCTGTGATGATTTCTCACATCTTGTCTATAGACATTTTGTTGCGACTGCAAGTCTCTGTTGAAGTCTCAGGTCGATGAAATACATGTTTGAGATGATTTAAAGGTTGTGTTGAATTGTTAAGTTTATTATATAATTATCAATAAACTATTCCTTCGGCCTAGCATGTGTGTGAAGTAGATGTTTTTCAACATCACAGATTCTGTGATGATTTTTCACATCTAGTCGATAGACATTTTGTTGCAACTGCAAGTCTCTGTTGAAGTCTCAGGTCGATGGAATAGATGTTTGAGATGATTTAAAGGTTGTGTTTAATTGTAAAATTGATTATATAGTTTTCAGTAAACGTTATTCTTTGTTTATCAAGTGTGTGAAGTAGATGTTTTTGAGCTTCACAGATTCTGTGATGATTTCTCACATCTAGTCTATAGACATTTTTTTGTGACTGCAAGTCTCTGTTGAAGTCTCAGGTCGATGGAATAGATGTTTGAGATGATTTAAAGGTTGTGTTGAATTGCTAAGTTTACTATATAATTATCAATAATCTTTTCCTTCAGTTTATCAAGTGTGTGAAGTAGATGTTTTTCAACATAACTGATTCTATGATGATTTCTGACATCTATTATATAGACATTTTGTTGTGACTGCTAGTCTCTGTTAAAGTCTCAGGTCGATGGAATAGATGTTTGAGATGATTTAAAGGTTGTGTTGAATTGTTAAGTTTATTATATTATCATCAATTAATTATTCCTTTGCTTTAGCAAGTGTGTGAAGTAGATGTTTTTCAACATCACAGATTCTGTGATGATTTTTCACATCTAGTCTATAGACATTTTGTTGCGACTGCAAGTCTCTGTTGAAGTCTCAGGTCGATGAAATACATGTTTGAGATGATTTAAAGGTTGTGTTGAATTGTTAAGTTTATTATATAATTATCAATAAACTATTCCTTCGGCCTAGCATGTGTGTGAAGTAGATGTTTTTCAACATCACAGATTCTGTGATGATTTTTCACATCTAGTCTATAGACATTTTGTTGCGACTGCAAGTCTCTGTTGAAGTCTCAGGTCGATGGAATAGATGTTTGAGATGATTTAAAGGTTGTGTTTAATTGTAAAATTGATTATATAGTTTTCAGTAAACGTTATTCTTTGTTTATCAAGTGTGTGAAGTAGATGTTTTTGAGCATCACAGATTCTGTGATGATTTCTCACATCTTGTCTATAGACATTTTTTGTGACTGCAAGTCTCTGTTGAAGTCTCAGGTCGATGGAATAGATGTTTGAGATGATTTAAAGGTTGTGTTGAATTGCTAAGTTTACTATATAATTATCAATAATCTTTTCCTTCAGTTTATCAAGTGTGTGAAGTAGATGTTTTTCAACATAACTGATTCTGTGATGATTTCTGACATCTAGTATATAGACATTTTGTTGTGACTGCTAGTCTCTGTTAAAGTCTCAGGTCGATGGAATAGATGTTTGAGATGATTTGAAATTTGTGTTTAATTGTTAAATTGATTATATAGTTTTCAGTAAACGTTATTCTTTGTTTATCAAGAGTGTGAAGTAGATGTTTTTGAGCATCACAGATTCTGTGATGATTTCTCACATCTAGTCTATAGACATTTGGTTGCGACTGCAAGTCTCTGTTGAAGTCTCAGGTCGATGGAATAGATATTTGAGATGATTTAAAGGTTGTGTTGAATTGTTAAGTTTATTATATAATTATCAATAAACTATTCCTTCGGCCTAGCAAGTGTGTGAAGTAGATGTTTTTGAGCATCACAGATTCTGTGATGATTTCTCACATCTAGTCTATAGACATTTCGTTGCGACTGCAAGTCTCTGTTGAAGTCTCAGGTCGATGAAATACATGTTTGAGATCATTCAAACATTGTGTTAAATTGTCAAGTTTATTCAAGTGTGTGAAGTAGATGTTTTTGAGCATCACAGATTCTATGATGATTTCTCACATCTAGTCAATAGACATTTTGTTGCGACTGCAAGTCTCTGTTGAAGTCTCAGGTTGATGGAAAGGATGTTTGAGATGATTTAAAGGTTGTGTTTAATTGTAAAATTGATTATATAGTTTTCAGTAAACGTTATTCTTTGTTTATCAAGTGTGTGAAGTAGATGTTTTTGAGCATCACAGATTCTGTGATGATTTCTCACATCTTGTCTATAGACATTTTTTGTGACTGCAAGTCTCTGTTGAAGTCTCAGGTCGATGGAATAGATGTTTGAGATGATTTAAAGGTTGTGTTGAATTGCTAAGTTTACTATATAATTATCAATAATCTTTTCCTTCAGTTTATCAAGTGTGTGAAGTAGATGTTTTTCAACATAACTGATTCTGTGATGATTTCTGACATCTAGTATATAGACATTTTGTTGTGACTGCTAGTCTCTGTTAAAGTCTCAGGTCGATGGAATAGATGTTTGAGATGATTTGAAATTTGTGTTTAATTGTTAAATTGATTATATAGTTTTCAGTAAACGTTATTCTTTGTTTATCAAGAGTGTGAAGTAGATGTTTTTGAGCATCACAGATTCTGTGATGATTTCTCACATCTAGTCTATAGACATTTGGTTGCGACTGCAAGTCTCTGTTGAAGTCTCAGGTCGATGGAATAGATATTTGAGATGATTTAAAGGTTGTGTTGAATTGTTAAGTTTATTATATAATTATCAATAAACTATTCCTTCGGCCTAGCAAGTGTGTGAAGTAGATGTTTTTGAGCATCACAGATTCTGTGATGATTTCTCACATCTAGTCTATAGACATTTCGTTGCGACTGCAAGTCTCTGTTGAAGTCTCTGGTCGATGAAATACATGTTTGAGATCATTCAAACATTGTGTTAAATTGTCAAGTTTATTCAAGTGTGTGAAGTAGATGTTTTTGAGCATCACAGATTCTATGATGATTTCTCACATCTAGTCAATAGACATTTTGTTGCGACTGCAAGTCTCTGTTGAAGTCTCAGGTTGATGGAAAGGATGTTTGAGATGATATAGTTTTCAGTAAACGTTATTCTTTTTTTATCAAGTGTGTGAAGTAGATGTTTTTGAGCATCACAGATTCTGTGATGATTTTTCACATCTAGTCTATAGACATTTTGTTTCGACTGCAAGTCTCTGTTGAAGTCTCAGGTCGATGGAATAGATGTTTGACATGATTTAAAGGTTGTGTTGAATTGTCAAGTTTATTCTATTATTATGAAAAAATTATTCCTTTTCTTTAGCAAGTGTGTGAAGTAGATGTTTTTCAACATCACAGATTCTGTGATGATTTCTCACATCTTGTCTATAGACATTTTTTGTGACTGCAAGTCTCTGTTGAAGTCTCAGGTCGATGGAATAGATGTTTGAGATGATTTAAAGGTTGTGTTGAATTGCTAAGTTTACTATATAATTATCAATAATCTTTTCCTTCAGTTTATCAAGTGTGTGAAGTAGATGTTTTTCAACATAACTGATTCTGTGATGATTTCTGACATCTAGTATATAGACATTTTGTTGTGACTGCTAGTCTCTGTTAAAGTCTCAGGTCGATGGAATAGATGTTTGAGATGATTTGAAATTTGTGTTTAATTGTTAAATTGATTATATAGTTTTCAGTAAACGTTATTCTTTGTTTATCAAGAGTGTGAAGTAGATGTTTTTGAGCATCACAGATTCTGTGATGATTTCTCACATCTAGTCTATAGACATTTGGTTGCGACTGCAAGTCTCTGTTGAAGTCTCAGGTCGATGGAATAGATATTTGAGATGATTTAAAGGTTGTGTTGAATTGTTAAGTTTATTATATAATTATCAATAAACTATTCCTTCGGCCTAGCAAGTGTGTGAAGTAGATGTTTTTGAGCATCACAGATTCTGTGATGATTTCTCACATCTAGTCTATAGACATTTCGTTGCGACTGCAAGTCTCTGTTGAAGTCTCAGGTCGATGAAATACATGTTTGAGATCATTCAAAGATTGTGTTAAATTGTCAAGTTTATTCAAGTGTGTGAAGTAGATGTTTTTGAGCATCACAGATTCTATGATGATTTCTCACATCTAGTCAATAGACATTTTGTTGCGACTGCAAGTCTCTGTTGAACTCTCAGGTCGATGGAAAGGATGTTTGAGATGATATAGTTTTCAGTAAACGTTATTCTTTGCTTATCAAGTGTGTGAAGTAGATGTTTTTGAGCATCACAGATTCTGTGATGATTTTTCACATCTAGTCTATAGACATTTTGTTGCGACTGCAAGTCTCTGTTGAAGTCTCAGGTCGATGGAATAGATGCTTGAGATGATTTAAAGGTTGTGTTGAATTGTTAAGTTTATTATATAATTATCAATAAACTATTCCTTCGGCCTAGAAAGTGTGTGAAGTAGATGTTTTTGAGCATCACAGATTCTGTGATGATTTCTCACATCTAGTCTATAAACATTTTGTTGCGACTGCAAGTCTCTGTTGAAGTCTCAGGTCGATGGAATAGATGTTTGACATGATTTAAAGGTTGTGTTGAATTGTCAAGTTTATTATATTATTATGAAAAAATTATTCCTTTGCTTTAGCAAGTGTGTGAAGTAGATGTTTTTCAACATCACAGATTCTGTGATGATTTCTCACATCTAGTCTATAGACATTTTTTGTGATTGCAAGTCTCTGTTGAAGTCTCAGGTCGATGGAATAGATGTTTGAGATGATTTAAAGGTTGTGTTGAATTGCTAAGTTTACTATGTAATTATCAATAAACTATTCCTTCGGCCTAGCAAGTGTGTGAAGTAGATGTTTTTGAGCATCACAAATTCTGTGATGATTTCTCACATCTAGTCTATAGACATTTGGTTGCGACTGCAAGTCTCTGTTGAAGTCTCAGGTCGATGGAATAGATGTTTGAGATGATTTAAAGGTTGTGTTGAATTGTTAAGTTTATTATATAATTATCAATAAACTATTCCTTCGACCTAGCAAGTGTGTGAAGTAGATGTTTTTCAACATCACAGATTCTGTGATGATTTTTCACATCTAGTCTATAGACATTTTGTTGCGACTGCAAGTCTTTGTTGAAGTCTCAGGTGGATGGAATAGATGTTTGAGATGATTTAAAGGTTGTGTTGAATTGTTAAGTTTATTATATAATTATCAATAAACTATTCCTTCGGCCTAGCAAGTGTGTGAAGTAGATGTTTTTGAGCATCACAGATTCTGTGATGATTTCTCACATCTAGTCTATAGACATTTTGTTGCGCCTGCAAGTCTCTGTTGAAGTCGCAGGTCGATGAATTACATGTTTGAGATCATTCAAACATTGTGTTAAATTATCAAGTTCATTATATAATTATCAATAAACTATTCCTTCGGCTTAGCAAGTGTGTGAAGTAGATGTTTTTGAGCATCACAGATTCTATGATGATTTCTCACATCTAGTCTATAGACATTTTTTGTGACTGCAAGTCTCTGTTGAAGTCTCAGGTCGATGGAATAGATGTTTGAGATGACTTAAGGGTTGTGTTGAATTGCTAAATTTACTATATAATTATCAATAATCTTTTCCTTCAGTTTATCAAGTGTGTGAAGTAGATGTTTTTCAACATAACTGATTCTGTGATGATTTCTGACATCTAGTATATAGACATTTTGTTGTGACTGCAACTCTCTGTTAAAGTCTCAGGTCGATGGAATAGATGTTTGAGATGATTTGAAGGTTGTGTGTAATTGTTAAATTGATTATATAGTTTTCAGTAAACGTTATTTTTTGTTTATCAAGTGTGTGAAGTAGATGTTTTTGAGCATCACAGATTCTGTGATGACTCCTCACATCTAGTCTATAGACATTTTGTTGCGACTGCAAGTCTCTTTTGAAGTCTCAGGTCGATGAAATACATGTTTGAGATCATTCAAACATTGTGTTTAATTGTCAAGTTTATTCAAGTGTGTGAAGTAGATGTTTTTGAGCATCACAGATTCTATAATGATTTCTCACATCTAGTCTATAGACATTTTTTGTGATTGCAAGTCTCTGTTGAAGTCTCAGGTCGATGGAATAGATGTTTGAGATGATTTAAAGGTTGTGTTGAATTGCTAAGTTTACTATATAATTATCAATAAACTATTCCTTCGGCCTAGCAAGTGAGTGAAGTAGATGTTTTTGAGCATCACAAATTCTGTGATGATTTCTCACATCTAGTCTATAGACATTTTGTTGCGACTGCAAGTCTCTGTTGAAGTCTCAGGTCGATGGAATAGATGTTTGAGATGATTTAAAGGTTGTGTTGAATTGTTAAGTTTATTATATAATTATCAATAAACTATTCCTTCGACCTAGCAAGTGTGTGAAGTAGATGTTTTTCAACATCACAGAATCTGTGATGATTTTTCACATCTAGTCTATAGACATTTTGTTGCGACTGCAAGTCTTTGTTGAAGTCTCAGGTCGATGGAATAGATGTTTGAGATGATTTAAAGGTTGTGTTGAATTGTTAAGTTTATTATATAATTATCAATAAACTATTCCTTCGGCCTAGCAAGTGTGTGAAGTAGATGTTTTTGAGCATCACAGATTCTGTGATGATTTCTCACATCTAGTCTATAGACATTTTGTTGCGACTGCAAGTCTCTGTTGAAGTCGCAGGTCGATGAATTACATGTTTGAGATCATTCAAACATTGTGTTAAATTGTCAAGTTCATTATATAATTATCAATAAACTATTCCTTCGGCTTAGCAAGTGTGTGAAGTAGATGTTTTTGAGCATCACAGATTCTATGATGATTTCTCACATCTAGTCTATAGACATTTTTTGTGACTGCAAGTCTCTGTTGAAGTCTCAGGTCGATGGAATAGATGTTTGAGATGATTTAAGGGTTGTGTTGAATTGCTAAGTTTACTATATAATTATAAATAATCTTTTCCTTCAGTTTATCAAGTGTGTGAAGTAGATGTTTTTCAACATAACTGATTCTGTGATGATTTCTTACATCTAGTAAATAGACATTTTGTTGTGACTGCAACTCTCTGTTAAAGTCTCAGGTCGATGGAATAGATGTTTGAGATGATTTGAAGGTTGTGTGTAATTGTTAAATTGATTATATAGTTTTCAGTAAACGTTATTTTTTGTTTATCAAGTGTGTGAAGTAGATGTTTTTGAGCATCACAGATTCTGTGATGATTTCTCACATCTAGTCTATAGACATTTTGTTGCGACTGCAAGTCTCTTTTGAAGTCTCAGGTCGATGAAATACATGTTTGAGATCATTCAAACATTGTGTTTAATTGTCAAGTTTATTCAAGTGTGTGAAGTAGATGTTTTTGAGCATCACAGATTCTATAATGATTTCTCACATCTAGTCAATAGACATTTTGTTGCGACTGCAAGTCTCTGTTGAAGTCTCAGGTCGATGGAAAGGATGTTTGAGATGATATAGTTTTCAGTAAACGTTATTCTTTGTTTATCAAGTGTGTGAAGTAGATGTTTTTGATCATCACAGATTCTGTGATGACTTTTCACATCTAGTCTATGGACATTTTGTTGCGACTGCAAGTCTCTGTTGAAGTCTCAGGTCGATGGAATAGATGTTTGAGATGATTTAAAGGTTGTGTTGAATTGTCAAGTTTATTATATTATTATGAAAAAATTATTCCCTTGCTTTAGCAAGTGTGTGAAGTAGATGTTTTTCAACATCACATATTCTGTGATGATTTCTCACATCTAGTCTATAGACATTTTTTGTGACTGCAAGTCTCTGTTGAAGTCTCAGGTCGATGGAATAGATGTTTGAGATGATTTAAAAGTTGTGTTGAATTGCTAAGTTTACTATATAATTATCAATAAACTATTCCTTCGGCCTAGCAAGTGTGTGAAGTAAATGTTTTTGAGCATCACAGATTCTCTGATGATTTCTCACACCTAGTCTATAGACATTTTTTGTGACTGCAAGTCTCTGTTGATGTCTCAGGTCGATGGAATAGATGTTTGAGATGATTTAAAGGTTGTGTTGAATTGCTAAGTTTACTATATAATTATCAATAATCTTTTTCTTCAGTTTATCAAGGGTGTGAAGTAGATGATTTTGAGCATCACAGATTCTGTGATGATTTCTCACATCTAGTCTATAGACATTTGGTTGCGACTGCAAGTCTCTGTTGAAGTCTCAGGTCGATGGAATAGATGTTTGAGATGATTTAAAGGTTGTGTTGAATTGTTGAGTTTATTATATAATTATCAATAAACTATTCCTTCGACCTAGCAAGTGTGTGAAGTAGATGTTTTTCAACATCACAGATTCTGTGATGATTTTTCACATCTTGTCTATAGACATTTTGTTGCGACTGCAAGTCTTTGTTGAAGTCTCAGGTCGATGGAATAGATGTTTGAGATGATTTAAAGGTTGTGTTGAATTGTTAAGTTTATTATATAATTATCAATAAACTATTCCTTCGGCCTAGCAAGTGTGTGAAGTAGATGTTTTTGAGCATCACAGATTCTATGATGATTTCTCACATCTAGTCAATAGACATTTTGTTGCGACTGCAAGTCTCTGTTGAAGTCTCAGGTCGATGGAAAGGATGTTTGAGATGATAGAGTTTTCAGTAAACGTTGTTCTTTGTTTATCAAGTGTGTGAGGTAGATGTTTTTGAGCATCACAGATTCTGTGATGATTTTTCACATCTAGTCTATAGACATTTTGTTGCGACTGCAAGTCTCTGTTGAAGTCTCGGGTCGATGGAATAGATGTTTGACATGATTTAAAGGTTGTGTTGAATTGTCAAGTTTATTATATTATTATGAAAAAATTATTCCTTTGCTTTAGCAAGTGTGTGAAGTAGATGTTTTTCAACATCACAGATTCTGTGATGATTTCTCACATCTAGTCTATAGACATTTTTGTGACTGCAAGTCTCTGTTGAAGTCTCAGGTCGATGGAATAGATGTTTGAGATGATTTAAAGGTTGTGTTGAATTGCTAAGTTTACTATATAATTATCAATAAACTATTCCTTCGGCCTAGCAAGTGTGTGAAGTAGATGTTTTTGAGCATCACAAATTCTGTGATGATTTCTCACATCTAGTCTATAGACATTTGGTTGCAACTGCAAGTCTCTGTTGAAGTCTCATGTCGATGGAATAGATGTTTGAGATGATTTAAAGGTTGTGTTGAATTGTTAAGTTTATTATATAATTATCAATAAACCTTTCCTTCGGCCTAGCAAGTGTGTGAAGTAGATGTTTTTGAGCATCACAGATTCTATGATGATTTCTCACATCTAGTCTATAGACATTTTTTGTGACTGCAAGTCTCTGTTGAAGTCTCAGGTCGATGGTGTAGATGTTTGAGATGATTTAAAGGTTGTGTTGAATTGCTAAGTTTACTATATAATTATCAATAATTTTTTCCTTCAGTTTATCAAGTGTGTGAAGTAGATGTTTTTCAACATAACTGATTCTGTGATGATTTCTGACATCTAGTATATAGACATTTTGTTGTGACTGCAAGTCTCTGTTAAAGTCTCAGGTCGATGGAATAGATGTTTGAGATGATTTGAAGGTTGTGTGTAATTGTTAAATTGATTATATAGTTTTCAGTAAACGTTATTTTTTGTTTATCAAGTGTGTGAAGTAGATGTTTTTGAGCATCACAGATTCTGTGATGATTTGTCACATCTAGTCTATAGACATTTTGTTGCGACTGCAAGTCTCTTTTGAAGTCTCAGGTCGATGAAATACATGTTTGAGATCATTCAAACATTGTGTTTAATTGTCAAGTTTATTCAAGTGTGTGAAGTAGATGTTTTTGAGCATCACAGATTATATAATGATTTCTCACATCTAGTCAATAGACATTTTGTTGCGACTGCAAGTCTCTGTTGAAGTCTCAGGTCGATGGAAAGGATGTTTGAGATGATATAGTTTTCAGTAAACGTTATTCTTTGTTTATCAAGTGTGTGAAGTAGATGTTTTTGATCATCACAGATTCTGTGATGACTTTTCACATCTAGTCTATGGACATTTTGTTGCGACTGCAAGTCTCTGTTGAAGTCTCAGGTCGATGGAATAGATGTTTGAGATGATTTAAAGGTTGTGTTGAATTGTCAAGTTTATTATATTATTATGAAAAAATTATTCCCTTGCTTTAGCATGTGTGTGAAGTAGATGTTTTCGAGCATCACAGATTCTGTGATGATTTTTCACATCTAGTCTATAGACATTTTGTTGCGACTGCAAGTCTGTGTTGAAGTCTCAGGTCAATGGAATAGATGTTTGAGATGATTTAAAGGTTGTGTTGAATTGCTAAGTTTACTATATAATTATGAATAATCTTTTCCTTCAGATTATCAAGTGTGTTAAGTAGATGATTTTGAGCATCACAGATTCTGTGATGATTTCTCACATCTAGTCTATAGACATTTGGTTGCGACTGCAAGTCTCTGTTGAAGTCTCAGGTCGATGGAATAGATGTTTGAGATGATTTAAAGGTTGTGTTGAATTGTCTAATTTATTATATAGTTGTCAGTAAACGTTTCCTTTTGTTTATCAAGTGGAATCAAGTATATGCTCCGAAGCATCCCAGATTCTGTGATGATTTCTCACAGCTAGTCTATAGACATTTTGTTGCGACTGCAAGCCTCTGTTGAAGTTTCTGGTCGATGGAATAGATGTTTGAGATGATATAAAGGTTGTGTTGTATTGTCGAGATTATTATATAATCATCAATTAACTTTTCCTTTGGTTCAGCTTGTGTGTGAAGTAGATGTTTTTGAGCATCACAGATTCTGTGATGATTTATCACATTTAGTCTATAGACATTTTGTTGCGACTGCAAGTCTCTGTTGAAGTCTCAGGTCGATGGAATAGATGTTTGAGATGATTTAAAGGTTGTGTTTAATTGTTAAATTGATTATATAGTTGTGAGTAAACGCTTCTTTTTGATGATCAGGTGTGTGAAGTAGATGTTTTTGCGCATCCCAGATTCTGTGAAGAAATCTACTATCTAGTCAAAAGACGTTAGATGGCAATATTAACACTCTTCTGAAGTCTCCTTTCGTTTGAATGGATGTTTGAGTGGATATAAACGGTCTGCTTTATTGTCAAACTTATTATGCGGTTGTCAGTAACGGTTAACTCTGGTTTAACAAAAGTGTGAAGAAGATGTTTTTAAGCATCCCAGAATCTGTGATGAATTATCACTTCTAGCCAATAGACGTTTTATTGCAATTTCAACACTCTGCTGAGATCTCTTTTCGATGGAACAGAAGTCTGAGAGGATTTGAACGTTGTTTTTAAGTGTTACATTTATTATGCAGTTGCCAATAATAGTTACCTTTGTTATAACAAGTGTGTCAAGTAGATGTTTTTGAGCATCCAAGATTCTGTGATGAATTCTTCCATGTTGTGAATAGAAGTTTTATGGGAATATCAACTATCTCTTGAAGTCTCTCTTAGGTTAAATAGATGTTTTAGAGGATTCAAACATTCTTTTGAAGTGTCATATTTATTATGCGGTTGTCAATAATTGTTAACTTTTGTTTAACAAAAGTGTGAAGAAGATGCTTTTAAGCATTGCAGATTCTGTGATCAATTATCACATCTAGTCAATAGACGATTTATAGCGATTTCAACACTCTGCTGAGGTCTCTTTTCGATTGAATATTAGTTTGAGAGGATTTAAACGTTTTTTTTAAGTGTCACATTTATTGTGCAGTTGCAAATAATGGTTACCTTTGGTATAAAAAGCGTGTCAGCATCCCAGATCCTGTGATGAATTCTCACATCTAGTCAATAGACGTTTTATGGGAATTTCAACTTTCTGTTGAAGTCTTAATTACATTGAATAGATGTTTGAGAGGATTCAAACGTTCTTTTGAAATGTCATATCTATTATGCAGTTGTCAATAATGGTTAACTGTGGCTTTACAAGTGTGTGAAGGAGATGTTTTTGAGCATCACAGATTCTGTGATGAATTCTCACATGTAGTCAATAGACGTTTTATGGCAATTTCAACACTCTGCTGAGGTCTCTTTTCGATGGAATAGAAGTTTGAGAGGATTTAAACGTAGTGTTTAAGTGTCACATTCATTATGCACATGCCAATAATAGTTGCCTTTGGTATAACAAGTGTGTCAAGTAGATGTTTTTGAGCATCACAGATTCTGTGATGAATTCTCACATGTAGTCAATAGACGTTTTATGGCAATTTCAACACTCTGCTGAGGTCTCTTTTCGATGGAATAGAAGTTTGAGAGGATTTAAACGTAGTGTTTAAGTGTCACATTCATTATGCACATGCCAATAATAGTTGCTTTTGGTATAACAAGTGTGTCAAGTAGATGTTTTTGAGCATCCAAGATTCTGTGATGAATTCTTCCATGTTGTGAATAGAAGTTTTATGGGAATATCAACTATCTCTTGAAGTCTCTCTTAGGTTAAATAGATGTTTTAGAGGATTCAAACATTCTTTTGAAGTGTCATATTTATTATGCGGTTGTCAATAATTGTTAACTTTTGTTTAACAAAAGTGTGAAGAAGATGCTTTTAAGCATCGCAGATTCTGTGATCAATTATCACATCTAGTCAATAGACGATTTATAGCGATTTCAACACTCTGCTGAGGTCTCTTTTCGATTGAATATTAGTTTGAGAGGATTTAAACGTTTTTTTTAAGTGTCACATTTATTGTGCAGTTGCAAATAATGGTTACCTTTGGTATAAAAAGCGTGTCAGCATCCCAGATCCTGTGATGAATTCTCACATCTAGTCAATAGACGTTTTATGGGAATTTCAACTTTCTGTTGAAGTCTTAATTACATTGAATAGATGTTTGAGAGGATTCAAACGTTCTTTTGAAATGTCATATCTATTATGCAGTTGTCAATAATGGTTAACTGTGGCTTTACAAGTGTGTGAAGGAGATGTTTTTGAGCATCACAGATTCTGTGATGAATTCTCACATGTAGTCAATAGACGTTTTATGGCAATTTCAACACTCTGCTGAGGTCTCTTTTCGATGGAATAGAAGTTTGAGAGGATTTAAACGTAGTGTTTAAGTGTCACATTCATTATGCACATGCCAATAATAGTTGCCTTTGGTATGACAAGTGTGTCAAGTAGATGTTTTTGAGCATCACAGATTCTGTGATGAATTCTCACATGTAGTCAATAGACGTTTTATGGCAATTTCAACACTCTGCTGAGGTCTCTTTTCGATGGAATAGAAGTTTGAGAGGATTTAAACGTAGTGTTTAAGTGTCACATTCATTATGCACATGCCAATAATAGTTGCTTTTGGTATAACAAGTGTGTCAAGTAGATGTTTTGAGCATCCCATATTTTGGGATGAATTCTCATGTCTAGCCAATAGACGTTTTATGGCAATTTTATCACTCTGCTGAAGTCTCCCTTTTATTGAATAGATATTCGAGAGGATTCAAACGTTCTTATGAAGTGTCACATTTATCATGCAGTTGTCAATAATGGTTAACTTTGGTTTTACAATTATGTCAAGAAGATGTTTTTAGCATCTCAGATTCTGTGATGAATTCTCACATCTAGTGAATAGACAATTTGTATCAACTTAAACTCTCTGTTACGTCCTTCTTCTATTGAATAGATTTTTGATAGGATTCAAACGTTCTCTTTAAGTGTCACATTTATCATGCATTTGTCAATAAGTGTTAATTCTGGTTTAACAAGTGTGTCAAGAAGATGCTTTTGAGCATCCCAGATCTTGTGATGAATTCTCATATCTAGCCAATAGACGTTTTATGGCAATTTTATCACTCTGCTGAAGTCTCTCTTTTATTGAATAGATATTCGAGAGGATTTAAACGTTGTTTGTAAGTGTTACATTTATAATGCAGTTGCCAGTAATGGTTAAGTTTGGTTTAACAAGTGTGTGAAGTAGATGTTTTTGAGCATCCCAGATTCTGTGATGAATTCTCACATCTAGTCAATAGACGTTTTATGGCAATTTCAACTTTCTGCTGAAGTCTCTCTCAGATTGAATAGATTTTTAGAGGATTCAAACGTTGTGTTTTTTCGTAACAATTATTATGTAATAGTCAAAAACCTTTTTCTTCAGTTTAACATATGTGTGAAATAGATGTTTTTGACGATCTCAAATTCTGTGATGAATTCTCTAGTCAATAGACTTTTTTTGGCAATTTCAACACTTTGCTGAAGTCTCTCTTCGATTGTATAGATTTTGTTGACATTTCAAGAGTTTTTTTTACGTATCACATTTATTATGCAGTTGTCAATGATGGTTAACCCTATAGTGGTTGGGCTATTTGATAGTACTATTTTGGTTGGCGGGCAAAAAAGCCCCCCTACCTACCTCTTGACTGGTAATAGGTAGAGCGACCAAATTTGGTGTGCTAAAAGCCTCAGGCATGTACTTTCTGTAATTATAAAAGTTAACCTAAAAATAGCCACCATTTTGATTACGTCAGCATTTTCCTTTGTGTGGTCAAGAAAAGCTGGAAAATTGGCCAAAATCAGGAAAATCGAGATAAAATTAAATTTGGAGCATATTTTCCATCCAAACATGATATTTATGATAGAATGCACCAAATAACACAACATTACAAAAGAAATTTGCAAATTAATCCACTTCTCTTCCTTTTATCACGATTATTGAGATTTGAGCATTTGCGATTTTTCCTAGGTCAGTCCCAGAAAATTGTCTCCCGCCCCCTCATTTTTCAACATATTTCAATGAATCTTTTTGACATGTTGCACAATAAGTAGTTGCAAAGATTCAAGGAGTTTCATGACTATAAACTTCATCCTTGCAGAGTTATTAAAAAAAATCTACTAGGGGAGGGGGCAAATTTGCCCCCAAACCAAAATAGGGTTAACTCTGGTTTATCAAGTTTGTGAAGAAGATGTTTCGAGCATCCTAGATTCTGTGATGAATTCTCACAACTAGCCAATAGACGCTTTATGGCAATTTCAACACTCTGCTGAGGTCTCTTTTTGATGGAATAGAAGTTTGAGGGGATCTATATGTAGTGTTTAAGTGTCACATATATTATGCACATGCCAATTATAGTTGCCTTTGGTATAACAAGTGTGTCAAGTAGATGTTTTTGAGCATCCCAGATTTGTGATGAATTCTCATATCTAGCCAATAGACGTTTTACGGCAATTTTATCACTCTGCTGAAGTCTCTCTTTTATTGAATAGATATTCGAGAGGATTCAAACGTTCTGATGAAGTGTCACATTTATCATGCAGTTGTCAATAATGGTTAACTTTGGTTTTACAGAAGATGCTTTTAGCATCTCAGATTCTGTGATGAATTCTCACATCTAGTGAATAGACGCTTTGTATCAACTTAAACTCTCTGTTACGTCCTTCTTCTAGTGAATAGATTTTAGATATGATTCAAACGTTCTCTTTAAGTGTCACACTTATTATGCAGTTGTCAATAATGGTTAACTCTGGTTTAAAGGCATGTTTGACTCAGTGTTCCAGTGAAGGAGCCGTTTCAAATGAAACAAATTCATTTCTCATTAACGTCAATGATATACGACTTCTAGGTGCTTTAGATTTGGTGGTTTGAAATCGCCTTAAGTTTGTCTAAACTCTTGGCTCCTGTATCATAGCAAGGGCCCAGGGAAAGTTACTTAATTTTTTCTTTGTTTTTAATGTCAATAAAAAATAACAATGACGTTTTACTTAAAACTCTACTTACAAATTTACTGTACTAACTACTCTACTTACAAAATTACTCTACTATACTAATAGAACGATACCGCAAGGAGCAAAAGCATTTAGTCTACCTTGCTGCCATAACATTAAAGGTAAAATCTACTGACGTCAAAACAAGACAAAAGAAAGAATAAATGAAACAATACTTGATTGTTGGCTGACACTAGATGTGCCACTCCTATGGATATGTTTTTTGATCTGAATTTCCCTGATACGGGTCTGCTTCGAACATAAATTTTGCTAGATTGGTAGCTTTTTCTGAATTTTTATCATAACTGATGGAATCTGAAAAGACCTTGCATGCTCGAATAGACAAAATCCATATACATGAGTTCGAAAATTCCTGATATTCATGCAAAAAGGCTCGGAATTCTTGAATATTCTGTCATGCAAATGGGTCCTTTGTCAAGGTCTAGATTCAGGTAGAATCACGGTAACAATGAAGTACCCCACACCACCCCCAGGAACAGGGGTCGCCAATTTTCTGTCAGATTTCCCCAAATAGTTGATTATGGGTCTTATTTGTAGTGATTATCAGTTCATCAAGTTGTGAACCTACGACGATTGTAGTAAGTCCAGTCTACATTTCGTCTAATCGTTTGGTCTGATCAAGATTATACTTTCTCCAAGTTAGAGCCAATGAAATTTTTGTGTCTAGCCGCGTAGCTTCTCCACCAGTATGATTATCGCAAACATTGGTCTCGGAAACAGTTTGTTTTCGTGTGACCAACTTTGTCTTTCCGAGGTTTAGCCAACGGCATATTGGTACGAATTTTAGCATAATTTACGTAATTTAGATCAAGCATAATGGTACGAATTTTATGCTCAAATAAATAACTTCAATGCTTAATGCAAATATTCACGTCCAAGGGATGGTGGATCGCTAGCAGCTGTTCAATCTTGTTTTCAAATGACTTCATATCTTTGTTCATTGAAAAAATAGCCGGGGTGAACAATAAATTTTTCTCAGCATGTGATGCGTGATACGTTTGCTGTCTTGCTTTTTGAATGTCATCTACACATAGCAAATGTTGTTGTCTAATTCTTTAAACTGAATTGATCGAAGAGAACTAAAGGTCGCTCGCCACAATCCCAGAAAGAGGATTTTGATATGATTATCATATTTTTGTAATAACAGTATTTTGAAGTTTTATGAATGGCTGTACCACATCAGGTGTCTGAAGCTTTGACAAACAGTAAAAGCTCCATAAAGTCTAAACTAGTTAAGAAGAGTCAAAATAACTAATACAAGAAATACTCAGTTTTTCAAGATCTACTGCACGGTAGCAAACAGAATTCTTTATCTTTTATGGTTTACGATTTAGAAATTTGATGACGTCATGGCTTAAAAACTAGCAGAAATCCTAAAAATGCTGTAACGCTTAAAGTACAGTGGAACCTCCATTAACGGACACCTCTATACAACGGACACCTCCAAGCAACGGACAAATATTTTCGTCCCAAAATACACTAGGGCAAAAGGTGACACCTCCATACAGCGGACACCTCTCTACAACGGACGAAAAAATTTGTCCTATAGGTGTCCGTTATATGGAGGTTCCACTGTAATGATGATATCAAAGATGCTCCTTCTGGAATTATGGTGAATGACCTGAAGCTCCCTTCGATCTATTCAGTTGAAAGAAGTAGGCAATGACATTTTACACATTTGATTCCAAAGTTTTCCAAAGATTCGAACCCTATGCTCTACACATATATCTAAAAATGAAGGAATTTATGATTAATATTCGGTGATCATCATTTATAACTTATCTCATGATCAGAAGGAGCATACGCAGCAATTCAGAAATCCAACAAAAATCCAAAAACGATTGCCTGAGTGGGAGCTGATAAATGCTGTGCAAATTTCCCCATTTTGGTCATATGCGTGCATATGAATTTATGTAATGAAGTCTGCAGCATTGTAAGGTCTTGTCTATGATGAAGGCAATGTATTTGGAAGATCATCTAGGGACGGGGAACAGAGCAGACCTTTTCTGAGATACAAACTTTTCAACTTTGTTTCGAACAAGCAGCTCTTACATTTATTGCCTCTCTTTGGGAGGGTATTTCCCTCTTGAATGCTTGACAAGTAACAGTACACAAATTTTCAAGCATCAGGAACGTGTCAATAGTTCCTTTGTTTATGATCTACGTAGATCTTCGCCTTCCTTGGGATTTGTAGCCTCTTGCAAAACCAAAAACTATTTATGAAGATCATCAACTGAAGTCTGTCAAAAGATGATAACTCCCAGGAGGTACTGCAGGTCTTTGTTTAAGGCCAAAGAAAGTAAATTCTAAAATGAATAGAAGCAGCGCAGACTTTTGAGGCAGAACTATCGTGAGTCACAGCTGGAGTGAGAAGCTGCGAGAAGCTTATTTATGTTTGAGATAGTCCAAATGTTGGCGGAAGTTTGAATGATTGTCAAAGGTACGTCTGAAGGATCTCGAAAACTTCTGTGCAAGCTTACTTTTGTCATCTTTGAAAAACTGCAGGAGAAGCGAGACGACTACTAAAAAGCAACTAAGAGGCAACTAGGCCTAAGGCCTCATCGTGAATCAAGGAATCAAAATAGAGAATATTCGAGATGGCATCTAACGTTTCAGCATCCGATGGGAAATTTCTGATGCCTACTTTAAATTATAGCGTCATCATCCTTCGAGCTGCATCTACAGGGATAAACGGGACAGCAGCAAACAAACTTATACCTGAAAGAAATACTCTTGAGGGTTCAGCAGCAACAATCTCAATTTGCTCCGTTGCCTTGCTGCTCAACCTCATTGAAATAGGTCTTCTGCTGAGAAGAATAAAGCGAATAACTATATTCGAAATATGGTTGCTTAATTTGGCTGCAGCCGACGAGATTGTGAGTGTTTTCATGCTGTTTATCGAAAGCATACGCCTGGTTAAAGGTGAAGAAGCATTGGGTAAAGAACTCACTTCTGTGAGACAAGTCACTGAGACAATTGTTCATTTCTCGGTATTCTCCTCTTCGTGCACTCTCCTGGTAATTGCAGTGGACCGCTTTGTTGCCATCAAATTCCCCTTCAAACACAGGCTATTGGTGACCAAAAAGAAAGCTGTCACAATAATGCTCATTACATGGTTTGTAAATATCATGATAAGTCTGTTTGAATTATTTGCAAACGACAAGGCTTTTCAGATATTGGATGGCAGTGTTATAACACTGATGTCACTGTTTTACCTCGCCACGTATTCATTGATAATATACAGTACAGTTGCCAGAAGATACACCACACAGACGAAACACAGCAGAGGAGTGGATAGTGGTACAGAAGAAGTGGAAGTAATTGCTACGTGTGTCTTGGTCGTGATTTCATATCAGATTTGCATGCTGCCTTATGCAGTCGCTGCCTTGAGCTACGACTGGAAAAATATGCCAAGATATGTCTTCTTCATGCTGTACTGCAACTCAGTCACAAATCCGCTGGTTTACTTTTTCAAAGGAATTCTTGGAAGGAAGCTGAAACAGAAAAAGGTCAGTGGCGGCAATAACAAAGATGTCAGTTCTAAGGCGGGGAGCAGTCAACTGGCCTTAAAGCAAGACAGCGAGGCTGGCCAATCTAGACTGTAATTGTAAAGGACATATGTTTTCTCACAAATATCTGCTTTTTGGGCTTTTTCTCTCAAACACTGATTTGAGGTTGCCTTTTCAAACTACCTGCAAGTAGACAAAAATCCTTTCGTTTAGAGCTGCAATAGTCTTTTTACTGAGGTTAAACAGGCATCCACAATGAATGCCTTTGGAGCCATCTTTGGCTAAGACTCAAGCTTATGTGCAGATTTAGATTTGGTAGATATCATAGTACTTTATCTTGATCCGAAAACTGAATCTCTAGCTCTTACGTTGTGATATATTAAAAGCATTGAGTTCGTTTACATAGCCCGCTCATGACTAGAATCAAATTTCTTTTATATACATTAATTCAATACACAACTTTACAGTTTACGAA
Organism: Aurelia sp. 3 sensu Dawson et al. (2005); assembly: GCA_964020215.1. Classification (NCBI taxonomy): domain Eukaryota; kingdom Metazoa; phylum Cnidaria; class Scyphozoa; order Semaeostomeae; family Ulmaridae; genus Aurelia; species Aurelia sp. 3 sensu Dawson et al. (2005). The sequence continues at coordinate 19,393,069 of OZ026573.1, read as the reverse complement.
ATAACTTACGACTACAACTACGAAAGAGCTACCATGAAATACTACGAAACGATACCTAAGGGGAGCAAAAGATCATCACTACCCCAGGGCCATTCACATGAAGAATATTAATCTAAAATACAACTAAATATACAATTACGAAAAGCTACGTATGAACAAAGGGACAGAGAAACGAGACTCAATGACAGGGGATTTCATGAAAATGAACTTGGTAAGGTGGCTGAGTTGCATTTGGTATGATTGAATTGACCACCTGGCGCTAAAGCTTGCTCAACAGGGACTCAAAATGAAACAGTGAAAACCTGGCCCTATTTTCTGCAATCATCAATCGAATTATGATGGAATCGCTGGTTCGAATCTTATGCCCCGCCCACACTTATCCGGATCTTTTTGAAAACGCATCTTTTTTATCAATTTTGGGTTCCCGTCCACACGGAGACGGCATTTTTAGTTACCAAAAACAGAACTTTTCGAAAACGCTCTCCACAGTGGATCTTTTTGAAGACGCCGTTTTCATGTTGTCTCGTGGACGGGTGAAAACGGAGCTTTTCGAAAACGCTCTCCAGAGTAGATCTTTTTGAAGACGCCGTTTTCATGTTGTCTTGTGGACGGGTGAAAACGGAACTTTTCGAAACACTCTCCAGAGTGGATCTTTTTGAAGACGCCGTTTTCACGTTGTCTTGTGGACGGGTGAAAACGGAACTTTTCGAAACGCTGACGTGATGTGCTGCGGGTGGAGCTGGACGGCAGAAACGATAAGGAGAAATAGATGTGAGTCTCGGGGGGGGGGGTTGCACTTGACCAGATTTTGGTCGGGGACGTGCCATTGAGGCTTCAAAAACATACCCGTTCCTTATACCAATTTTTGAAAAAAGCATACCTCACCTTATACCAATTTTTCAAAAATGCATATCCGACTACGTATACTTCATACAAAAATCTTGAAAATCAGTACCGTTCAATATACCCAAATTGTGAAAATTGATACCGTTCTTTATACCAACATCTGGAAAATTGATACCCTTCCCGATGGCACGTCCCCGTATCCAAGGTATATGTAGTGCACCTCCCGGGATGTGAGTTTGAATTCAATTTCACTTGAGGCCAAATGGCCTTGACATTTAGGCTAGGCTAACAACACTGCATAGTTTCAGTTCAGTTCAGTTTCAGTTTCATTTATTATCTATCAATCCTAACTGCAATGTGATAGACCTAATCAAACTTCAGGCCAAATCCGTGAAGCCTATAGATGGAGTAGAGGCATTTAGTATTTACTATTGCTAGTCAATAACTTTTCATATGTACAAAATCTAAAATGTACGAGAGAGTGAAAGGAAAAAACTCTTCAATCTAAGATATACAATTTAACAAAGACAGATTTACGAAGACGACACTTTTCGGAGCATGACAGGAGGGCTACCCGCTGACATTAACAAATAACAATACAGAAATACTAAAGGTTATACCGACATTGCTGTTGGTCTCTCCTTGCTGAGAACGGGCCTAAATCAAAAGATATGGACTCCACGCACTGCTTGAATAAAAAATTTAACAGAATTTTGACAGATTCTACCAGATTCTAGTACAGCCTTTGATAACATAGAGGCATTTAATGCACAGTTATTATGTTAGAGGAAGTTAAAAGATTCATAGAGAATGATTACACAGAATATTAATTTACCTACGTTTGTATTTGCTGGTGCTACAAGGAACTTTCCGGATGTTTTAGCGTTGATTCCACAATCTATAAACATGAACATTATTTAAGAAAAGCGCTTGCGGACGCTATGTTTCTTCTGGCTAAAGATTATTCACACACGTGCTAAAATCATCCAATAAGATTTTAGATCTTTGATGCTCATAAGCAGCTCATGAGTTCACTATCTACCTCCGTTCTCTAGTTCTATTTTCATTTCAATTTCAGTGTACGAAATCAGTTCAAACGCTGTCTTGTCCAATGCATGCTAATTCTGCTGTTTAATTTGTAACATGGATGGAATCAATTATCACAGCAAAATGATTGCAGGTTACTCTTATTACCTGCAAAGTTCATATAGTCCTTTAAAACTAAGATTCATGTGATTTACCAGACAACCTTGACAAACAGACAAACAACGTATGAAAATCGTTGATTTATCAATAAAATTATAAATTAAAAACATAATCTCATTTCATCTGAAATTCAGCTCATTAGCAAATTCAATAGAAAGGGGAAATTGATGAAGCCAACACGAGGGGAATACTCTGTGCGATTGTAGGTAAAAACCCCAATTCTCAAAAGCTTGCTTCACATCCCTCTCTTGCTTTCTCTTTCGCTCCTCCGTCCTTGCTGGGCACTGCATGGTCTGCTACGATCTTTAAAATGTGTTTATGTTTTGCAATTTCTTTGTGGTCACTTAATACGATGATTCTTTTGTTTTCGCTATCATCCTTTAACTATCAATGCTTTCCTAGTCAATTTCGACCAGGGCCTATACAAGCTATGACTGCCTAGGGGAGTGAAAAACCAAAATTTTTCTGACGATAAAACCAAAATTTTCCCTACGATAAAACCATCAACAATAACGGCAACAACAACAGTTGTAGGAACATGCGTTAAACTTTTGCATTATATGAACGATCGAACTCCTCATAACTAAAATGTGGCCACATTTCGCAATCCAACCTTGAAATCAACTAGTGAATATCAATAAAAAATATTACCTATACGAAACTTGTATTTATGAACAAAGGACATCATTTTATGCTGGTAATGCCTTGTTCACACCAGGTCGGTGCTTGAGGTGCTAGAGGGAACGAGCGACTCAAAAGGCCGAAAAGATTGAATGTGATCGGAAACTCAAAGACCCTACGACACCAACGATTGAAACACTGGGATGGAACCAGTTTCGATAAATCAGAAATATACAGGACCCTTAAGATAACAGCATTGTCATTATGCTGATAGGTTATCCTGTATAAATATTCGTATTATTATTATTATTATTATTTCTTGTGTATCTCAGCTATAAAGATGTAAGATGCTGGTTTATTCTACTGAACATCAGGTTGCTACCCACAACCTCAGATATTCAGAGCGTATCTTAGGGTCCTGGCTGTTCCAAGAAGACAGGCCTTTTGTAAGGTTCCAAAGTAGATGTTAGGATCGATCTTATCAATCCATTGATGGAAGTTCTTTGAGATGGTACCCAAAGCACCAATAACTGCAGGTATCACTGTCACTTCACTACAGTTCCAGATTGTCTTCAATTCATGCTTCAGTTCCTGGTACTTGTCCACTTTCTCCCTCTCTTTTTCAACAACTCGAGTGTCAAAAGGGCACGCCACGTCCACAATCTTGCATGTTCTTTTCTCCTTCTCAAAGACTACAATGTCCGGTCTCGAGTGTTCCAGGATCTTATCAGTTTGTATCTTCATATCCCAAAGGATTTTGACTTTTTCGTTTTCTGTTACCTTTTCTGGACGATGATCGTACCACTTTTCCACGTGTTCTAGTTCATGAGCCTTGCATAGCTGTCAATGAATAACCTGGGCAATTGTATCATGGCGCCACTTCTTGTACTGTGTCTGACAAAGTGTCTTGCACTCAGACACCAAATGGACTACCGTTTCATCTCTCTCTCCACAGAGCCTGCACAATGGGGAGATGCTCTCTTTGTCCATGCAATGTCTAATAGACCTTGTTCTGATGGCTTGCTCTTGTGCTGCCATAATAGTTCCCTCTGTGGCTTTCTTCAAATCTCCTTTTTTCAACCAATTCCAAGTCTGCTCATCCCTAAACTCAGTATTTTTGAAAAACACGCTATGTAGGTTTTTGCGTTTCAGGTTCTCTCTTCTGCTTTCCAATATATCCCCTTTTGTTTTTCCAATATCAACAGTTTCTTCGTTCTTAACCACTTTGAGCATCTTTTCCTCGCTTTCTGAGACATAATTATACAAGCAGTTTTTTCAATCAAAACACAGTCTTCTACACTGATCAGTCCTCGTCCATCTTCTGCTCTTTTTAGATACAGTCTATCCACATCACCTTTCTTGTGGAACGTACAATGCAGTGTCATCAACTTTTTTGTTTTTCTGTCCAGATCTTTCAGTTCCTTCTCAGTCCATCCAATGATTCCGGCACTGTACCTTATGACTGATACTGCTCGGGAATTGATAGCAGTTACCACATTTCTACTATTAAGATGGGATTTCAAGATCTTCTTTACTCGCCGTACATATTCTGATCTTATTTTTTCTTTCATTTCAGTGTCTTTAATGTCATCTGCTTCCAGAATACCTAGGTATTTGTACACGTTATCTGCATTAATCTCCTTTATTCTGTCACCTGATGGGATCTCAATACCTTCACTGTAGATCAATTTTCCTTTCTTCATAACTAAAAACTCCGCATTTACTTATACCAAACTCCATTCTTATCATCATTATTATTATTATTATTGTTATTTGACTGTTTCTCACGGCTAATGTTTGATCTTGCTTTGATCCGGTTATTTTCAATTGCTACCGGGCCACAACCAGTAGCCTAGGGTAACAACTGTCTGTCTGTCGATGTCTTCTGTGTCTTTTAACTACTGCTGGTAGTCCAAAACCTTTCTCAGTACACGGGCTGTTCCAAGTAGGCAAGTTTTCTGAAGTGGTTCGATACCTGGTGCAAAGTCTATCTTTGATAGGTAATTCTCAAGATTTTTTGTCACAATGCCAAGAGAACCAATAACGACCGGGATAATTATGACTGTCTTCACTTCGTTCCTCCAGCACTTCAAGATCTCATATTTTAGGTCTGTGTACACTTCTATTTTCTCCTTCTCTTTTCGCTCTATTCTGGTGTCAAAAGGACACGCCACGTCTATTAACATACAGGTTCTCTTCTTTTTCTTTACAATGGCAATGTCTGGTCGGTTGTGTTCCAGCTTCTCATCAGTCTGAATCGGAAAATCCCACAATACCTTTACTTCATCGTTCTCTAGAACCCTCATCTCTTTAGTGATGACGTGCTCATAGCTTTTTTCTGTACAAGGAAATCCATATTGTTGGCACAAGCTCCAGTGCAGCATGGCAGCCACTTTATCATGTCGACATTTCTTATATTCATTCTGGGCCAGCTGTTTACATTCAGAAACTATATGCGCAACTGTTTCGTCCCTCTCTCCGCACAACCTGCATTTGTCTTGGACATCTTTCTTGTCTATATTTTTCATTATCCACCTGGTTCTTAATGCTTGATCTTGCGCTGCTAGCAGCAGTCCTTCCGTTTCTTTTTTAAGGTAGCCTTTCCGTAACCATAACCAGCTATTCTTGTTATCACGCACATCACTTGTTTCCTTGATAAACTTTGAATGAAGGGTCTTTTCTTCAAATGCTGCCTTATGCTTCTTTACAACCTCATCCTTCATTTTCTTTGGGTCTTCGCTGTCATCAAATAGGCCTTCTCTGACAACCTCTGCGAGTAACTTTTCTTCTTTATCCTTTATGTAGAATCCCATACTGTTTTCTTCTATTTTGACCACGTCTTGTACACTTAACAATCCCCTGCCACCTTCTTTTCTTTTCCAGTAAAGCCTATCTACATCTCCTTGCGGATGCATACTGTGATAGATGGTAAACATCTTTCTGGTATTTCGATCGATTTCCTTCAACTCTGTTTTCGTCCATTCAATTATTCCTGCACCATACCTAATTATCGAAACAGCTCTGGCGTTTATTGCCTGCACAGTATTTCCACTATTGAGGCTGGACCTTAGGATCATCCTCAGTCTTCGAAAATACTCCTTTCTTACAATTTCTTTCATTTCCTTGCTTTTCTCCTTATCGCTTTGAAGTACCCCTTGGTATTTATAGGGGCATTATTGTTATTATTATTATTATTATCATTATTATTATTATTATTATTATTATTATCATTATCGTCATATCGCATACTGTCTAAGTCAGCAGAGATCTTTTTCCTTGAGGTTCGGTGACAACAAGTCTTCTCAAATCTCAAGAACTTTCCTGAGGATCCTTCCAGAATACAAGATAGCACTCTTTTGCAATTCCACTATCTTTGTTTCGATGCCAATGTCTTCCAGTCTCTTTCTCAACAGTTTTGGAGTTGTTCCTAAAGCTCCAATTATGATAGGGATGACTTTCAATTGTTTGTTCCAAATCTTTCTAAGCTCCCTGGCTAAATCTTGATATTTTTCAATTTTTTCCATTTCCTTTGCATCTACCCTGCTATCATAAGGCACCGCGAAGTCAATTATCTTGCATGTATTGTTCTTTCTATTGTTCTATCTTATTGTTCTATCAGGCCTTCTCGCTTCAATCACAAGGTCCGTTTGCACTTCAAAATCCCACAGAATGTGGAAATCATTGTTCTCACTGACTGCATCTGGCTCATGCTCATACCATTTCTCGTTAACATCAAATCCACACCGTTTACTGACTTCCCAATGCACTTCCTTCCCAACCGAGTCATGACGACGTTTATATTCCTTTTGTGCCATTTTACTGCACTCGCTCAGGATATGATTGACACTTTCGTCAGCTTGACCGCACATTCTGCGCTTGCTTGCTTGCTTTCTTGCTGGGTCTTGTCTATCTTTGCCTTGATCAAATTAGTTCTGATTGCCTGCTCTGAGCTGCCATTACAAATGTTTCTGTCTCCCTTTTCAACGTGCCATCCTTTAACCACATCCATTGTTGCTCGTTCGCTAGATCTTCTGTCTGCCTAATGAACTGCCCATGTAGCATCTTTGCTTTCCAGCTGTTTTGCCTTTCGTGTTTTTATTATTATTATCATTATCATCATTATTATTATTATTATTATTATTGTTATTATTATTATTATTGTTATCATTACCATCATTATTATGCGACACGAATGATTTCTGACATGAAAACTGTCATCAAAGTCGAAGGTTCTTGCAAATGCTTTTTCAAAGAAGATAAATTACCATAAAAATGCTCTGCAGAGATACATAGCAATAACAAAATTTTATGGCACAAAACATTGCCCCCATTGGGGCCCGGGCCCTGGATCTGTTACCCCCTCAACCCTCCTTCTCGATGGTCCTGATGGCCGCTTATAAGAGACTCAGACTCTCAGATAGTCAAGAAATGAATGTACTCCTGCATTTTCTTCTCAATTCTCACCTTTTCCTGTATCACATTACTCGGAAGGTACTCGAGTAATTTTAAAACGTTGAAAATGCTTCAGAAAGACTTTGTTTTGAATTGCTTTGAAATGTTAAGGGGATGCGGAGGGGGGTATGCAGATCTGGTGAATTTATGCAATTCTCGGTGATGGCTCAAATTCTTAGTTTTAAAGAAAGTGTGCCGTGCAAGTTAAGTTGCTTATGAAAAGATATGTGTAAAATGAAATCAGATACTGTTTAATATCAGCACACATATATTTAGGCGAGTAGCAGATTCTCAAACCTCGGAAAATATGTTTTGCCCTTATGGTAGGTAATTGCTGAGGACACTGAGGACAGCCCCTTTAGTTTGAGTCTTTAGTTATGCCGGTAATGTTCCAAGCAGTGGACTTGCCTAAGTCTCTCCCGTGTTTATTTCAACAAAAACTGCCACTTAAAAGTTAATCGTGCGCAGGAGAGAATGGGAGCCTCTGCGAAGAAGGGAGGAAGATGAAAGCGGGAGGTCATCATTGTGTATTTTTTGACGCGGAAGAGACTTAAAGGCAGTCTGTCACGTATCTGATTGGCCGCTACAATCATAGCTCAACACAACGGATTTCTTTGTGAATGTGTGTATTTGAAACAAAAGGGGGCTAATCTTCTTGACTTTCTGCGGCCGTAGAAAGTCAGAGGTTCGTCAGCCATTCAAATTTCCTATTCTTTGTATTGTCATTATCACCCAATCAAATGCGTGACAGACTGCCTTTAACTTTAAGCAAGTCCATCCAAGCAGATCAACAGCCGAGCAACTTATTACCATAGTTACCTATATCAACTATGCTATTACCACGCGAGACAATCTTTGTTTCTTTGCTACCAAACCTGCTTTCTGCGCATGATCAAGGGTTTCCTTATTGGGGGATGACCATTTTTGAACATTGATGATTCGTATTCCCAACAAGCTAAATAGCAAAAAACGACTTAAGATGGCTCTGAACGTTAGTACATTTCGTAACAGGTGCATTCTCGTCTGAACTGAGCACTTCAGAAGAAATACTTACACAGTCCTTCACACTGGTGAGGGAAGCAAAAATCAGAGAATCTTTGATGAACTAATTTGCCGACCCTCTCAGATTGTGAGTTCATGGGAGGTTACTGATGAAAGTATTCTATAACAACACCATGTGTGGAGAAGCCAGATGACTGCTTTACACGCAAAAGGAAAATGGCCTTGGTTACCATATTTCAAACTGAATGAAATCTTCTCAGACTTTTCAAATAGCAGTTTATAACAGTGAACATCTCGTTTCGTTTAAAAACAAGTCTCCATTACTGTAAAAACTCGCATATAAGAGCCTGGTGGATTAAGAAACCATAGGCTGCAACTGTCAGATAAGGCTACCATTCTAAATGAACCTGTTTAAGGATCCAAGCTGACTTGCGAAATTGTTGCTTCTGATGCACGGGTTTTACTGTTATCATGATCAATTAGAAAGACAAAGCTCCTTGAGGTTTACAATGTTTCGTAAAACCAAATGAGATGATACATCTCGCTACCACTCGATGTAGCTTGTAGATTGGTAAAATGCGAGTTACTACAATCCTTCACAAAATACATTGAGACCAACACCACAAATCCCAAATCTTTAAAACCTCCCTGTCTCCTTTAAAGAAAACATGTTTTTTCTTGCCCCTGTAGCTCCCCCTCCCCCCTCAGTCAATGTTGTGATTCTAAACAATGTTTTTAACGCAGATTTACATGCAGTCACACCAAGATAACACCAATCAACATTGAATGAGGGGGATGAGGGGAAGGGGATGCAGTCTCATAATTTTTGTGAGGGATTGCAGTTGCGAGTTATGAGTTACAAGTAACAATTTTGATAGTTTTTAGCCTATTTTAGCCAGTTATTTAAAACAGATCTATCTTTTTCTCCTAATAGCTCAATTTCGTCAAAATTTGCCCTATTTTTGGTTGCCTAGCAACCAATCACGTGATTAAAATTAATTGATGCTATTTTTAGACTCTCTTTTGTTTCTCCTTTGTTTGTTTAATTATGACATAGTGCAAGTTTTATTGTCATAGCTATTATAGTTGTGAAGATAATTAGGGGGGGGGGCGAAAAACGCCCCCTGGTAGAAAATTGCTTTTCTTCACCCGGTTAAAATAGGGTTTATAAATCAAGGGACTTCATCAAATCAAGATTCAAAATTTAGCATAAGTCACAGAGGGGCACTATAGCATAAGGTTTAGAGAGAACTTTTTTTATTTATTATTTGAATACGGTAACATAGGTAATGGCATAATTTGAGTTGGCAATAAGCTTTGTTTCTAAGGCAATTTGCCAATCATGACAGAGCAGATACTGCGCATGCATGCGCAAAAGCTCGTAAGTTGATCCCCCATAACTCCCTGAAACAGATCCCGAAATTAGACAACACTTGACATTTTCCTGGGATGAATAGTATATTATAAATAGTATAGTAGATCGTTTTATTTTTGTGAATTTACAATAGTCCTGACGAAATAGATACCGTTTTTCTCGAATAGACCTAAATTTCCTGGCAAAAGGCTGAAATTACGCGCAAATGTGAAGAAAGTAAAAAATTCTAAAAAATGTTCAGACTTCAAATTACTGAGCGGGAACAAGTTTCCAGGAACGACAAAAGATTCAATGTAGGTAAAACGAAAAAAGATCTTCGATATTTCCAACAAGTTTGTGAGGGTGCTCCATTTATTTCGAAAAATGCCCATTTTAGACCCAAATTACCCCACCTTACCCTATGAAATGAAAAAGGTATCGTGTGGGCATGGAGCCTGGCTATTTCAAATGCCTATCTGTGTTTTGATTATAGGAAAGTTTTATACAATTTTTTGATAAAAAGAGAGATTTTCCGTGAGTTCCATGGGCAATCATGAAAGAAAAAATACTGTCAGAGTTGCAGAAATTCATAGTTCACCTACAAGTGGTGGTCGTATGGGGTTGACGGTTTGCGGTTTCTAGCCTTTTCTGAAACGGTTTACAGTCCTTGGCCTTAGAATTTATGGTTTTGCGGTTCCTCTCTTTCCGAACGGTTTGCAATTTTTTTTTCGATGAATAAGGCTCAAGAAGTAAAATTATTACAAAATTGGGGCTAAAGCTACGAACAGTTGTCCATTACGATATGATTTTGGGGGAAATTCTACAAATTTTAGCCATTTCCATTGGACTTAGGACATTGGAAATAGCTTTCTCTTCTATGGGTCACGAGAATGATAAGGATCGAGCCGTTTGCAACATAGAACCGAGCTGATGTATGCATAAAATGGAGAAAAATGGTTGTGAGAGGTTTTAGCTGAATTTAAAGGCGGTTTTAGGCTTTTTTCTGAAAAATTTTGTCGGTTTTACGGTATTTTGGACCCCTCACGACCTCTACCTACGGAATGGTATTGGACAAGATGCATTCTGGGGACACTATTAGCTCTTATATGGTGAATTAACTGAAGGAACACGTCCTGTTGGTCGGGCAAAACTTAGATATAAAGACACGTGTAAAAGTGCGCTGAAGTGTTGTAACGCACTTTGACAATGGAAGGCAAAGGTAGAGAAAATAACTGAATGGAGACATATGATTCGTCAAAAATGCGACAAAGTGAACAAGAAGAGAGTGAATGCATACGAAAGACAAGGGGATAAGATGAGAAGGAAAGAGAACTCGAAACAATAAACTATGCTTACAATTTACTGTGTCTGTATTGATTTGTGTTGTTATTAGCTCGTTTTCGATGTAAAATTTATGCAAAGGTGCCACGAATGGAACACTATTCAGCATCTACTTTTCTGAAACTAGAACATGTTGAGCAGACCAAAATACCTTTGGTTCATTGTCACATGTGGCATATGGAAATTTTAGATCTTAAACATTTTCTCTGGCAGTTCCGGAAGCACTATGAATTTCGCCCAAAAGTTTGGCAATGAAATTTTCATAAACTGGTATCATGATGTAAACAACGAACATGTATGTATATATTTCATATTTAATTCTTTTAAGGAGAGTTGCCCTTCAATAACTTGATTTTCAAGGGGCCGTCCGGTAAAATCGTTAATTACAATCTGATATACAAAGGAAAAAGTTATGAATTAAATGAAACTATTAAACCTTATTTACAATATTTGAAACATATGTACAACAGTGTTCAAAATTTACAATTAAAGCGAAAGGAAAAAAGTTCCTATTTCTTGTTTTCATGAACAGCCAGCTCATTCAAGAACTTAACGACAATTGTCTTAGATTCAGCGGTAATTAGGTCGTCAACGGTCTTCCACCCCAGCACTTCAATAAGAAGTCTGCTTGGGGCATCGAGGCTGCTATTCGTTACTATCCTAGCAGCACGCTTTTGAAGTTTTTTGGAACTTATTAATTTCGGTTAAACCAGCGCAGCCCCAAACAGAGCAGCAGTATCGATAGTGCGGCTCCGCAATGCCTGTTTAGAGGGTTTGCAAAGTTTCTTTCGGAAGAAAAAGCTTGGCATGTTTTAGAAATCCAGCTGCCCTGGAGACCCTGTCTGTTACGAACGTAAACAGATATTCATTGCGGCATCAGCATCGCGTTGCTAGAATCTCACAATGCTTTGATCAATCAATCAATCACACCACTGAGATATCACGCTCAATAAGAATGATTTCAGCAACGTGTTGAGACAGCAAACCATGCCTTAAAGACTTCAGCATCTGAACAGTTCAATAATTAAGTAATGTGGCAAGACCGCTCCTTTTAGAATACATGTAGTTCACTGTGATATCCATAAAAAGTTATCCTCTAAATTCTTTCAATTTCTTTGTAGAAGGCGTTACAAAACATCAAAGCACACTTCACTCTCTTTAGAAAAGAGTTTTTGAAAAAAAATTATTGAATTTGGATTGTACATCTGAATTTGCACTGAGGTAACTGTTGCAGAGTGTGCTCTTTAGTACTGTGTTGATTCTGGTAAAAATGATAGCTTTGAACATTGGCAAACTGTGCTGGACTCCAGCAGTGTGATTTAGAAATAATTGCCACCTTTCTATGAATCTTTTGTTAAAGTTATTCTCATACGTTCTTTACACAAGAAGATTCCCGTCAGGAAAAGAGTGCAGGACAAGTTTTTATCCGTACAAGTTTTCGTACGGATAGGGCTTGCGTTTACACGATACCTCCCTATCCGTAAAAATATTTGTTCATTTATCCGAACAAAAACTTGTACTGCTACGAAAGCGTACAAGTTGTGAACTTGTACGGATAAAAACTTGTCCGGCACCGTGTAAACGCAAATTCCCGAACTTCTTTTTGTTCGGATTCATTAGGAGGGTACAATTTTCCCAAAATGAGGCAGAGCAAACATGGCAGCGTTTGTATCTTTGTGCTGTGGCGTGTTTCTTGCGCCAAAATTGACGTGGTTGTGAAGTTGGTGATCAACATGATCAATAATGAAGAAGAAATGGATAATTAATAGGAAACACAATTTTTTTCCCTATTAAAGTTCAATCCCCAGCACTGGCTGTTTTGTCTGTAAGTTACCATTGCAGCAGACGCTGGAGCTGAAGAAAGCTTGAACAAGCTTGAAAAGATCTCATTTTGGGGAAGGACCGGGAAGGACAAGAGCATGGCGGAGGAGTCGCGTAATGGACATTGTTGTACCGGAAGAATGGAGAGAAAACTTACGAATGTCGAGAGACAACAAACGACATATGATTTGCTCTTTAGTGCGCATGTCATGAGCACAGAAATGTGTTCAGATCAGGCACCGTGTAAACGGAAAGGCAAACCAAACAAATATTTGTCCGGTACCATGTAAACGTAACTTATTCGTACAAAAATTTTTACGGATAAAAACTAGTCCGGCACCGTGTAAACGGGGCCTTAGTTCCATACGGAACGATTCAATATGCCCCGTGTAAACGCTGCCGTTGTGACACTGGGACGCACTGCAAAGGAGATTCCCCTGGTTCAAGAAGAATATGACATCACAAGCCACCTAATACCCCGGGGGGGGGGTACATATCATGTTGAGGGTACGGGTATGTGCCGCCCATATGGGTGGGTTTTTGGGACCCAAATTCTCTAAACAAGGGTCCCTTTTTGGCAGATTTTCCATAAACAAGGGTGGGTTATCCAGAAATTGGCGAAATGTAGCAAAAAATGAGTGGTTTTCCGCCAAAATTCATCTTAAAAGTGGGTATAGCGGAAACTTTCGGTAATTAGGAGAGGGTACCTTTCTTAAAACCGGACGGGAGACCCCCGTCCATCCGCAAATCATGTACCCCCCCCCAGGCCTAATACTCAACTTTTTTCAGAGGAAAGAAGCAAATCGGCCCTAGAAATATGATACAGTATTCACATATGAACATCATCGTTCTTTTTATCATAAGGCATGTCAGTCTCGGATTTGTCCTTTAACCCTATTTTAACCGGGGGGGGGGGGCGTTTTTCGCCCCCCCCCTCCTGAACTTCTTTTAATAGCTCATAAACGATGATAGCTATAGCACTGAAACTTGCTGACTTTTTCTAAGAATAAAGGGGTAGTACCAACCTCGTGTCTACGTATGCTTATGGATGTTGGCGTTGACCTTGATTTTATTGAGTTGTTTGGTTTACTATTGAAATTAAGTTATGTAACTTTCGCAATAGCCTTTTTGATGTCTCTTTTGGTTGTTTTGTTTTGTTGGCAACTTTGTCAACTGTTGATCATCAGTCTTAATCCCACTTAACGTTTCTGGGCTTTAATTAAGATACGTTAATTGATAGTGTGGGTGCCCCCAGTGCTTTCCGTCGAAGAGCACTGTCAACAGTTGTTTTTCTGTTCAAGTTGTACATTGTATGCTTTTTTGAGAGGTAGGGGTGGTTCACTGTTTTGTTTTTGGCAAGTCAGCACGTACTAAGATGTCCCCTAAGCTTGGATGCTCTTTTAGGGACAGGATGGGTGTGGCTGGCCATAGTTCCTTCAAGCGGGGTTCATTATTAATGAAGTGCCAATGCCTTTTCAGAATGCTACTGATTGATTGTGTAGTTTTGTCAAATGGAACAACAAAGGGAAGAATGTTGGAATGTTGTTGTTGCTGTTTTTTATTGATTAAGAGTTGTTTTTGAGAAAAATGTAGAACTTTGTTGAATTGTGAATTGATTTCAGAGAATTTGTAGCCTCTTTGCAGGAGTTGATCTCTGAGTTTTTGTAAGTTTTGTATGAGATTGTCATCTTTTGTAATGACTCGACGATACCGTAAGGCTTGTGAAAAGATTACGCTTGTTTTTGTATGTTCAGGGTGGAAAGATTGGCGGTGGAGTAGTGCACGCGGCCATATGACGATTTTGCCTCCCTTATCTGCTCTTTTTATAACGATGTTCTGGTTGTTTTTGAGTTCGTTTAGAGCCTCAAGTTCGTTTTTTGTGAGGTTCTGTGGGTTTTGTTTTGGGTGTGTGTAAAGGTTGCGTATATCGTTTTGAACACAAGATAGATAATCATGTATCGGAGTGCATTCTGGGACGGGTGGATCCCAGTTTGACTTTTTGTAAAACGTTGGTTTTTCACGCAAATTAGCCTACTCGGTAGAGGGTTAACATTCGTAAAAACTCCTAGAAGGGTTCCATTGAACGAAGTCCTAACAGCCTTTTCCGCCTTCGAAAGAAGAATGCACATACAATACCATTTCAGAGATCATAACAGTGAAAAACCAACGTTTTACAAAAAGTCAAACTGGGATCCACCCGTCCCAGAATGCACTCCGATACATGATTATCTATCTTGTGTTCAAAACGATATACGCAACCTTTACACACACCCAAAACAAAACCCACAGAACTTCACAAAAAACGAACTTGAGGCTCTAAACGAACTCAAAAACAACCAGAACATCGTTATAAAAAGAGCAGATAAGGGAGGCAAAATCGTCATATGGCCGCGTGAAATGTACATGTCAGAGGCATCAAAACAACTCAGTGACACAAAATATTATCACAAACTAGACAAAGACCAAACGGGAGAACTGGCACTCAACATTGAGTCCTTCCTGACAACTATCGAGTCTAAAAGACTCCTAAGCGAATCAACAATAGAATATCTTAGGCCAGAGTCACCCACTCGTACTCCAGTATTCTACCTCCTCCCAAAAATTCACAAAGAGGGCATACCAGGACGCCCAATCATTTCAGGTTGTGGTTCTCCGAATGAAAAAATTTCCCGATTCTTAGACCATTACCTACAACCAATCGTGCAAACATTGCCATCCTACATCAAAGACACAAATGATTTCCTAACAAAAATTCTCTGCAGTAACTTAATAGTACCAAGAAACTCAACCTTAGTTTCTTTCGATGTCAAATCTCTATGTACCAACATACCACAAGAAGAAGGCATACAATCAAACATTGAGCAAATGCATCAATATTACGGTGAAAACCTACCATTACCAATATCAATTATAACACAAATTTTCAATTTCGTCTTAAAAAATAACTACTTCACTTTCAAGAATGAATTCTACCTACAAATCCATGGAACTGCAATGGGAACACCTTGCTCCCCAAATTATGCAAATCTGTTCATGGCCAAACTCGAAAAGACAATACTCAACAACAACAACTTCACAAAGCAGCCTCTTCTGTGGTTAAGGTTTATAGATGACATTTTCATGATTTGGCAACACAATGAAAGAGAACTCGAAGAGTTTTACAAATATATCAACAATATACACCCAACAATCAAGTTTGAAATCACATCTTCAAAAAACAACATAAATTTCCTGGACACTAACATATACATCAACGAAATAGGCCAATTAGAAAGTACAATATACAAAAAGCCAACTGACACATGTGCACTACTCCACCGCCAATCTTTCCACCCTGAACATACAAAAACAAGCGTAATCTTTTCACAAGCCTTACGGTATCGTCGAGTCATTACAAAAGATGACAATCTCATACAAAACTTACAAAAACTCAGAGATCAACTCCTGCAAAGAGGCTACAAATTCTCTGAAATCAATTCACAATTCAACAAAGTTCTACATTTTTCTCAAAAACAACTCTTAATCAATAAAAAACAGCAACAACAACATTCCAACATTCTTCCCTTTGTTGTTCCATTTGACAAAACTACACAATCAATCAGTAGCATTCTGAAAAGGCATTGACACTTCATTAATAATGAACCCCGCTTGAAGGAACTATGGCCAGCCACACCCATCCTGTCCCTAAAAAAGCATCCAAGCTTAGGGGACATCTTAGTACGTGCTGACTTGCCAAAAACAAAACAGTGAACCACCCCTACCTCTCAAAAAAGCATACAATGTACAACTTGAACAGAAAAACAACTGTTGACAGTGCTCTTCGACGGAAAGCACTGGGGGCACCCACACTATCAATTAACGTATCTTAATTAAAGCCCAGAAACGTTAAGTGGGATTAAGACTGATGATCAACAGTTGACAAAGTTGCCAACAAAACAAAACAACCAAAAGAGACATCAAAAAGGCTATTGCGAAAGTCACATAACTTAATTTCAATAGTAAACCAAACAACTCAATAAAATCAAGGTCAACGCCAACATCCATAAGCATACGTAGACACGAGGTTGGTATTACCCCTTTATTCTTAGAAAATGTTTTTCCCAACTTAGTTTTTCTATACTTAGCTCATATACGTTACTCGAAACCCTTCGTTTTCTTTATTGTTTCCCTCACCCGTCTCTTAGTCATAGCATACAATGCTGAATCAGGTATACTTAAATAGCAAAGCACAGCATAACCTACAGCTACTCAGACACCAAACGCAAATCGAAAACATGTCGTGCAATTGAAGAATCAAATTCTTTCCGACACTTGCCCGTTAGTTTAAACCATGCCGGATACTCGGTGGCGGAAATTCAACTTTTTGAGTGGAGGGGCAAGAGCCATCAATTTTCCGAGTCGGGAGAAGTGCTTTTGCTCGACGTATTTTGCTGAAAGACCTGACGTAGATAGGGTCCTTAAATGTGCTAAGAGAATAGGTATATCAGATTTTACAACTATCTAAAGTTTATAGAAAAAGACAACTACATACTATAAGGGTAAGTCGAACAGCTTTCAGGAATCTGGGGGCGAACCCCCCAAAAAAATTTTTTTAGGACACACCCTCTACTTTTGCTTAGAATGCATGTTACGACCCAATTTTTACCGGTATTGAATGTGGATTTTGACAATTTTGTAACAATTTTCTGCAGAATAGCAGCCCCATGAAATTCTTTGAGCATGTGCAAACACAATTTACTTTCGCTAAGAAGACCTCTTGGATCCCTTATCTTGCCAATGACAAACTTGAATATTTGACGAGTAGTAGTAGCTACTTCTCAAACGAAGTTTGCGGAAAGAACATCTACTTTGTCTCAAAACGCTTCTCGCCATCCAATCATTGCCTGCTCCAAACATAGACATGGAAACGTCCTAAGAAAAATTTTGAAAATTCCAGCCTTTACATTGGCTTAGAACGCCTCTCCCAATCACCAGAAATTTCGATACTGTACCAAAACTATACCCTACCACTTTCTTCACGTTATGAAAGGAATGTTAGTGCATAAAAACTTAAAAATATGTTGCAGATAGAGCGTGAGCATTTGGTTTGCTCATTCAAAATATAAACTCTTTGCTTCTCCTTCTCAACGGCGACTCGTTTCTTCATTGCATCTTCGATCCCACCTTCAAAATTTCCGACTTCTACGGCAAAAATTTCCGAGTCTTGTTGAATTGGGGGGGCAGTTGCCCCCCCAACCCCCCCATAATTTCCGCCACTGCGGATACTACTTTGATCATAACTATTTCAGATCATGCTACACCTTCAGTACGTCAAAGAAAATTGAAAGAATTCCAAAACCAAAATGGCGTCACGCTTATTCGCAGATTGCTAGGCAGGAAACGAAGACACAAATCCAACACGAAAAGCACAAAACACAAAACCCGCAAAAGCCTTACTCGAGCATTACGTAGCACATATGATAATGCTAATGTCAATAACAACATTCTAAACCTAAGCCAAATAAAATTATCTCAGTCGCAAATTAGCCTACTCGGTAGAGGGTTAACATTCGTGAACCACCCCTACCTCTCAAAAAAGCATACAATGTACAACTTGTATGATATGGCACGCCTGATTTTGCTCAATTCATTCAAATGGAAACAAACAGGATAAAACATTTTTGGCTGTTTGATTCACCAATGAATAGATCTTACACAAAACAACAAAACTAAATGTTTTGTTGTGTTGAAAGTGTACCCCTGTTAACCTTTTGTTTAACTTATGGACTCATGAATAGATTTGACACATTTCTTGCACAAACTTTTTGTTGCTTTGTTGTTTTTTGTAAGATCTATTCATTGATGAACCAAACAGCCAAAAACTGTTTTAGCCTTTTTGTTTCCATTTGAATGAATAGAGCAAATCAGGCAATGCCATATCTATTTACGAAGTGTATGAACTGTATCGAATCGCATTATCTGTAGCACAAAGCCTATCGATGAGACGTTTTTGAGGAGATTGCTGGCGCTTGCAGAGAAAATATGGAACGAGACAAATTTGCAAGAAGTTGCTCAAGACTGGATGTTTTAAACGAAATTTGGAGACATCTAAATGGAAAATGAAGCCAAATAGATCATTGAGTCGTTGGTAAGTGAATCGTTTAGCTCAAGAATACAAACTAAGCCCTTTTGGGGTCAACGAATGAGTTTTAATCGGTAAGAAGTTTAGGCCTAGATCATTATTCTGGCAGAAATCGTTGAAAATCACTTGCGATTTTGAGGTGTAATTGAAGGGAATAGTGCTTGGGTTATTGCTTAGGGCAATATCCATTATCGCTGAGATTTTTATCCTTATATCTCATTTGCAGCGAATTTTATCGAAGTTTGAACGAATGTCAATATTCTTCGACCGGAAAATGACTGTAATTTCGGCTCTAAATGAGATATTTTTCCAAGCACGCTACAAACTGTAGAGGGGCATCCCCTCTACTGCTTTATCAAAGAAAATTCCATGTAATCATTGTTACTTAGTAGCCATTTCAACTTTCGTGAGGGTACTCAAAAATTCACTTCGAACGGCAAGTTTGGTATCACGTGGTTAGACAGGGGCTATTTGATTGGCTGACTATCGTGAAATTAGATGATTTCCGCGTGCTTCAGCAACCAGTAAGGATTTGAGCTGTATGCTATTTCGTACAGTCAAAGATAAGGCTCAAATCCTTACTGGTTCTCAGAACACGCGGAAATCATCCAACCTCACGAAAATCAGCCAATGACATCGCCGCTTCTGACCCCCTGAGACGCAATCGGTCGTTTGTGGTGAAGTTTCTAGCACCCTTACAAGAACTAAAATGGATGCTAAAATATTGCAGTTATATGAAATTTTTTTTGATAAATCGGTTGCAGAGATATCCGTCCAGAGTTGTATACATGTTTAGGCAAATATCTTATTTGGGGCCGAAGCTACGATCGTTTTCCGGCAAAGAAAATATGATCTTTCTTCGAAAATTCATGTAAATTGTTAGAATAGAGATATATCGTTGGACATTTCACAGAATATGTACATTAACTTGGGCAATAACCCAGATGCATTTGCTTTCCTAAGATTTCAAAATATTTGACAAATTTCAGTGATTTTCAACGGGCAAGGCAAATGGGCCTACGCTCATCCTCGGTAGAAACCCATTCTTGGGCCAGTAATCGGCCAATCATACAACCCCGAGCAAGATAATTCGCTCACCGTTGACTTCAGCATCCATTTGAGCTCATTTATCCATTAAAATGGGGCTAAGTTCGACAGAAAGTGAAAAATTTTGTGCGAATTTGAAGAAGCTTCCACGTTCCATGTTATGTCGAAAAACACAACAACTCTCCTCCACTGTTGACAAACAAACGAGGCAGTCTGGTGTTGCGACTCAAGAGAAGTATTATGTTATTGCCCTGCACTCCTGAATGTTTAAAATGTATTTTTTAATTGTTTGAAACATAAAATACCTTTGTTTTGAAAATATACGATAAATTGAAAATGGAGAGCTATTTGAAAAAGTGCATTGTAATGTAAAAAGATTTTGACATTTTAAAACATTCCCAGGAGGGCAGGGCAATGACATAATACTTCTCTTAGGTCGCAACACCAGACTGCCTCGTGTGTTTGTCAGCAGTGGAGAGTTGCTGCGTTTGTCGACATAACATGGAACGTGGAAGCGTCTTCAAATTCACACAAAATTTTTTGCTTTCTGTCGAAGTTAGCCCCAATTTAGTGGATAAATGAGCTCAAATAGGTGCTGGAGTCAACGGTGAGAGAATTATCTTGCTCAGGGTTGTATAATTGGCCGATTACAGGCCCAAGAATGGGTTTCTACCGAGGATGAGCGTAGGCCCATTTGCCTTGCCTGTTGGAGATCACTGAAATTTGTCAAATATTTTGAGGTCTTAGGAAAGTAAATGCCTTTAGGTTATTGCCCAAGCTAATGTACATATTCTGTGAAATGTCCAACGATATATCTCTATTCTAACAATTTATATGAATTTTCGACGAAAGGTCATATTTTCTTTGCCGGAAAACGCTCGTAGCTTCGGCCCTAAATAAGATATTTGCCTAAACATGTAAACAACTCTGGACGGATATCTCTGCAACTGATTTATCAAAAAAATTTCATATAACTGCAATATTTTAGCATCCATTTTAGTTTTTGTGAGGGTACTAGAAACGTCACCACAAACGACCGATTTTGTCTCAGGGGGTTAGAAGCGGTGATGTCATTGGCTGATTTTCGTGAGGTTGGATGATTTCCGCGTGTTCTGAGAACCAGTAAGGATTTGAGCCTTATCTTGTACAGTCAGTTATTCTGGAAGCTGTGGAGAGCAAGTCGCTGACTTTGTGCAAAGCATGCAGGTCTTTGTACTCCCTTTAAGTTGATGATATGAGTTAATGATGCAACATTTAATTCAATATGATTTAATCGTTATGATTTTAAGGCAGTCTGCCATGTATTTGATTTGGCAATAATGACAATAAAGAGAATAGCATATTTGAATGATTGCTAATCCTCTGACTTTGTACGACAGTAGAAAGTCAAATTGATTAGCCCTCCTTTGTTTCAAACACACAGATTCACAGAGAAATCCGCTGTCCATAGCTCTGACTTTAGTGCGTTCAATCAGATGCGGGGCAGGCTGCCTTTAATTATATGTGTATTATCCATCATATCAGTAGACTTGCCCCAAGTCTATTTCGTCAATCAAAAATGCAGACTTATTACAGATGACGAAACAGACTTGGGGCAAGTCTATCATATCAGTGGTGAATGACCTAACCATGCAACATTATCTCTCTTCCTCGAGGGCACAGCATACATCATTTCTGAAAGTGTGATTGACATTGCAACAATTACTTCTAAGTCGCAATGGATGACATTTCGAAGAGGACTTGATTATCATGCACAAATTCAAAGATTTCTTTCACTGATTCTAACCCATTCTCATTGCAACCATGCTGTTTTTATTAGTGGGTTGCCTTGGTTCCCTCCACTGAGATAATTATGATCCTCTGTGTTTGAAAGCAAGGATTGAAAGGAAAGGCCGATAATTAACATTAATTAACATGTAGTCTATATATATAAGGCAGGTAAACGATTATCCAATTAGCTTTCTTCTTTTGTTTTCAATTGTGAATTTAACAATCAATACAATAGGAAGACAAAGGGGGCATTCGATGTAATGACAAAGGGACCATTCGATGTATATCCTTGTTTATTCACTTTTTGATTGGTTCTAAAAACCATAGCTTTGGGGCTCACCAGGGCTAAAGTTGTCATGCGCTTCCGCGCTATTGTTTCTTGCACTTGTTCTCAAAAGCCATTCTATTTTGCATATTACGTCAGTGAAGTAAATCGTAAATGCGCATGCGATGTGGAGCCTTTTGGGGATTCCTGGAAGGTCACCAAAGGTCACAACTTTCCATATCTTGTTCCAAGCAAATGACACGAGCATTATGACGGGCAAATGGCTGCCAAGTGCTGCCCAGATGATCACTGCTACGTCGGCCTTTTTAGCAGGCCTACCTAACTCAGATGAGAGCATTATCAGATCAGAAGAAATTCACAAAAATTGCAGATGAAAGGTAATGTTAGCCAACATTTTCATAGCTTTGCATCCTCATTTGCTTAGCTTGCCTAGGCCTAGACTAGGCCCATGCTATATTATAGTTATATTATTGCTTGGAGCCTCATTTTTGATTGTCCTTATGACATGATGGGACCTCAAAGCAGTAGTGGCGTGGCGCCAGGGGAGGGCCAGAGGGAACTACAGCCCCCTGTCGGAAGCCACTTACCCCCCTGTGTCGGAGGAAATTTTGGGTTTCTGTTGGAGGAAATTTGGTAAAATGATGTACAAAAACTGCATTTTTCCCCATTTCAGCCCCCCTGTCGGAAGCTCCTGCCCTCCGTCTGAAGATTTCTGGCGCCACCCCTGACTCAAGGTAGATTTATCCCTAAAGTTTCAAGAAGTGTTTACAACACAGGTTGCTCATGGAAATTTCAAACAAAGCTGTAGATGGTATGGTATTTCCATGCATGGTATCATAAAATTGTTCTGAAATTTTTTTACCAAAAAACTGCATATGCAATGGTTGGTGAAAAACAAATTGATGGTGTAAGCTGCAAGTAAACTTTTAAAGGCTGTAAGAGTAAGCATAGATCATCTGTTATTAGATACAAGAGCATATTGTTGTAGTGGCAAGCTGCAAAAAGTTGTACACATTAATGGAAGTTTTCCAAGCTGGCCTGGAGTATTGGTTTCATTTTCAAAAGATTAAGATTAGGTTGTTTGATGAAAAATTGTCTTTTGATGGCAAAAGTATTATGCGGGGGTATTGCAACATTGCAAACATCTTGATTCTACAAATGGGGTGCAGTTGATAAACAAACAGTTATCATTGAGATGGGAAGTGTGGTGGGTGGCTATCAGGAAGTCATAGGTCCATTTTCATTATCAATTTCTATATGGGATTGGCATAAACTGCAAATGGTGCTTTCATTCACATTAAATGTGAAAGCACCATTTGCAGTTTATGCCATATGTAATGTAACAATGTATTGTGCTTCTCAATGATAAAGGAAGGTGTCAAAAGTAATGTTCCATACAGTGCTTCCTTCCGTTCATTGTTGAAATTTATGGAACAAATATTTCAAGATCAGTGTAACAAAAACGGCTGGTGTAATCTGCATAACGCAGGTTGCATAATGCAGGTTGCAGGTCATGTTTTATGGCCAAGGGCTGCATGGCTGTACCACGGGGCCACCTTGTTGATGACACTAAGCTTTTTAGTTTCAGGGGGTCTGGTTTCAAAGCTTACCCTTGGACGTCAAAAATTGCCGTTCTATGATATAATATTAGTCAGAGTTTCTTATAGAGCATGGAATAAATTCGATGATTAAAAGAAAATTCCCCTTGAACAATCATAAGACATTCATGACAATACACAAGGTTATTGGGCATACCATTACAATTGTATCATGTTAGGTATGCATATTGAATATGATCAATAGAATGATGTTGCTCATTGATTCCCCATTGATTTGACAACAATGGTTTTTGGTTATCAAAATCTGACTCAGAGGCAGTTAATCATTTGCAACTAAGCGAGCTATTTCATGATAATGATTTCCTAATCCTGTGGCATGTTCTTTTCAAAGGAACAGTAGTTGTTACATACCAGTAATTTACCATTCCCCCTGACGTAGAAATGTTAGCCTTCCGTGGGTGACAGCCCCTCGGTACAGCCATACTGCCTTTGGCCATAAAACATAACCTACAGCCTGCATTATGCAACCTGCGTTATGCAGATTACACCAGCCGTAACAAAACATGTTGCAAAGGTTTACATGCTTTATACCCTGTGTATTTAGGATTTTACTTTTTTTCATTTCCTTTAGGTTCCTGGAGACCAGATTTCAATGCATGGATGATTTGGCCTCAGTGTAGTGGTGAATGAAAGAAAGTGAAAGATGCAAGCGCAATTAAAGTCTAAAGGCGGTGAGGGTAAAAATAGATCCTTAGCAGATGCAAAGAACCTTTTGTTGTAAGCTGCAAGCTGCAAAAGTTGTACACCTTATGAATACAAGTTTTCTAAGCTGGCAAGCAGAGCAAACTGTTACCAACTTCCCAAACGTTTCATGGCACCCAATCTTGAGACTCTTTGATATAAGAAACTTTAAGGAACATTGGGTTCTATTTTTCAAAAGATTAACATGGGATCATTTAAAGCAAAATAAAGTATTTTGGTGACAAAAGCATTATGTGGGGCTTATTGTTATTGAATTAGCAAGATTTTCATGTTAAAAATAAGGTGGAGATGATAAACAAGGTATCATCACTGAGAAGGGGTGTTTCTTCGTCATATGATCATACTTTGGTGCAGATCTTGGCAATCTGATGGGAGTGCACAACTGCACTTCATATTGATTGCAGTCATGAGTCAAAAACAATGTAATGTATTTCCTTTGATCCATTGTTACAATTTATGTAACAATTATTTCAGGATCAGCCTGACAAAAATATGCTGTGAAGAAGTTCTACTATATAAACTGAAACATGATACACAGTCAAGAACTCACTGAATTTCTTTTATTGCTGCGAGCATGCGCGAGCAGCCATTTAGAGCAAGAATTCGAGGGTGGACAGTGGAGTATTTTTCAAACAACTACAACAACTGGTTGTAAAGTATAGTGCATTTCTGCCTGAGAGCGCCCACACCACGACTACAATTTCTGGAGAGAGAGAAGCTCTCACAAGTTTATTGCGGGAAGAAGGAAGACTTTTCACGGACTTTGGTACGTATCGAATCGTTTTTTAAATCTCATTTGACAGCAGTTATGAGAGGATTCCTTTTTCCTCTCAGTTGTGTTGACCGTTTGTTGTTTCACAGCGGACATGTTTCGAAAGTGGCAGGAAGATGCCACAAAGAGCGCCTAGGCCTACGCGTTGCTCGCGCTTTCACCAGCAAGCTGCAGGAAGCACTGCTTGCCACCAGGAGGAAGTGAATAAAGAACCATTGTTCAAAGTTAAGAAGGTGAATTCGAATGAGCTGTGGAAGTAGGCCCAATTATAACTCTGTTAGTGTTTCAAGCTTTCAGGCAGGCCTGCGACTAATTAAAAGATATTGCTGGAATACTATACTCCTACTGATAAACAGCTGGTTTCACTGCTTCCCACTGGTAGCGGTGGATAAAGAAAAATTTGTTCAAAATTATGAAGGAGAATAGCTTTTTAACTGCAAGGAATTTTTTTGGTTTGCCAAGTAAAACATGCATGGATAGGCCTTTTTCAAGTTTTCCAAACAGTGCCAGCTGTAGGTTTCATTAAATTCTTAAATCCCATCAAACTTCAAACTGCTCAAATCTTCAGAAATGCCATGATGAAAGAGATGATGATTTCCCTAACAAGGAAAAACCATCAACCAGAAAATTGCACTAGAGATGATTAAAAGGGTTTTTAACCACAATCACATCTGATAGAATCCTGATGATATTGCCTTCATTATTGATAGAAATTCCTGGAATGTGAAGGGTGTGCAAAACTATTCCAGATACTGTTTTTAGCATAATTTCTTTTCACAAGCGATAGTTAAATACTAGGAATACAAACCCGCGCTGCGCGCGGGTTTGCAATTCCTAGCTCCTGCGGAGGGCTTGGCGCCTGGCCGCCTGTGGCGGCTATCACCGATCAAGTGGCGCGCTTCGCGCGCCACTTCCTCAGTGCCGAGCAGCCTAAAATGAATGCATTGAAATTATCCATCCAACAGATGTGACAGAGACTGACAGAAACGATTTTTGATTGTCAAGCGTCTTGAAGATTTGAAGATTGACGTGCACAGAAATTTTTCCGGAATTGTACATATTGGTCACTTCAGTATTTATCCATGCAAACAAATCATTGCATTGTTAAACTTCTTCCCAGTGAAGGTCAACTTTTATTTGCCCTTCCACTACGGCCAGGGTGCATTCCATGTAAAACCCACGCCGAAGGTACGCCAAGCCCTAAGCTATTGTACGCCAGGTATTTTCAGGGAGAGAGAAATTGCTAAAACGTCTCAAAATCGGATGATTTTAAGAAACTCCAGTACTGGCCCAAATTCTTAGTTTCTTATAAAAGAAATACATTTATCATCAAAATAAATTGCTAAAAGATTGAGGACAACTTCACATTCACGCCAAGATAGGCTAATTTTCAAACGCCGTCGTGCCAAGAACCGAGTTTATTGAAGAAATGACGCCGCTACGCCGACAAAAAGTCGGACATACGCCGAAGATCTTCGGGCCTAAGTGCATGAAATGCACCCTGGCACTACGGCTAGTCTATGTTTAACTTAATTTACTAAAGGTTATGCTAATTTGTATCCATACAAATTTAACTTTGGGTTAGATTTCAGATGTTACCCCTCCCCCCTCCGGGTAGATACCTTGCACTGACTATTGAGAAATGGAACCCACATTATTGTACCGGCTGAGTCAGAAAAAAACGTGGAGCGGTTGGCGGACGGTGGCGTCACATTGAGCCATCGTGAACTAAATTTTTCCGTGCAGCTAAGAATCTAACTTAGATCATAAACCACTTCTCATTGACATCCGTCATTTGATGAATTTGCTGAAAGATATTTTGTTAGTAAGACCCTGTATGGGAGTCTTGCAAACTGGAGAAATCTTTGACTAAGCTCCTACAGCCGTTTAGCATTGCCACAGTTGCAGGTACACGTTGTATTGTTAAGGGAAACTGAAAAAGCTAAGCCTGGTTCGCAGGTCGCTTAGGTCGCTTAGGTCGCTTAGATTGCCATAAGAAACAATAGAAAACTTTGCTTATTCACTGTCCGTTCTTGGGGGGGGGGGGTTTCTTCCATAGTAAAGGTACCTGGGGATGTGCCGCCCGCAAGGGTATTGTTAGATTTATGATATTAGGGTGGTCGCCCTGTGGCAAATTCAATTGTCGCAGTAGTATTCGTTCGAAAAACCTTCATGAGACACTCGCATTCGCAGCTCAGATTCACATTCGCATTCGCATTCGCCGTTAATTGAACTGGACTGGACATTTTAATTATACGCATCATCATTTGAAATGAAACATGTTATTATTCGTTGATAAAGAGAGAGTGACATTTAAACCTTAATTCGAGTTCTTTTCTTACGCCCTTAATCCTAAACACGAACCAGGACCACGCGTTCAGATTTGGAACTTATCGCCGTCAAAAAATAAACACAATATACAACAGGTATACTTTTTCAAGCTTTCTAGTCTAGCCAAGGGTATACGTTTTGCCAATTTTAGTCCACTTAGTCTAGGCAAGGGTATGCTTTTTGGCAATTTTAGTCGATTTTGGTCTGGGCAAGGTATGCTTTTTGGCAATTTTAGTCGATTTTGGTCTGGGCAAGGTATGCTTTTTGGCAATTTCGGTCAAAGAAATGTCAAACTTCGGTAATTCCTGTGAAGAAACCCAAATTTTTTCAAATTTTTGGTCCAGAGAATGCAAAAATTTGGCAAGTTTTGTCTAGAAAATGCCATTCATGGCACCATTGATGTAGAAATTAGTCTAGCCAAGGGTATCTTTTTCACAAAAATTGGTCTAGCCAACGGTGCCATTTTGAAACTGTGGGCGGCACACCCTTACCCGAAATTTAGCCAAGAACCCTCCCCCCGTGTGTCCGTTATCCGACTGTTCTCATTTATGCTATTCTTCGATTTCCTGGTCAATCCTTTACTGTTGTTAGAACCCACAAAATAGAAACTACTACTTTTAAGACACCTCACACTAATTCTTTTGAGAAATGGTACCCTCATATTCATATAAGAAACAAAGGAAATTTGTACAATATTTAATGGGGAAACGAACAGGTTCCTTTGAAAGAAGTGGTTTTCTGCGATACTCTTGATGTTACTTTTCTTATTCACTTTCCGGTATTCCACTGTTCTCTTTTATACGATTCTTCGATTTCCTGGTCAATCCTTTTGTTAGAACCCACAAAATGGAAACTACTACTTTTAAGACACCGCATGCTAATTCTTTTGAGAAATGGTACCCTCATAAGAAACAAAGGAAATCTGTACAATATTTAATGGGAAAGCGAACAGGTTCCTTTGAAAGAATTGGTTTTCTGCGTTACTTTTAACAAGGGTGTTAGGACACGAATGTTTTGATTTATTATTTGTTTACCTTGTTTTGATCCCTGTGTCTTGTTTTGTTGTCTTGTTTTCTGTTTTGTTTCGTTTTCAACTGAGCGTGCTTAGGCCAAACCGCTCTCCAAGTTGTTCGAATATAGCTCCCTTGTATTTCTGTGTCTTAGTGCGCCTTCACACAAGATAGGTTTTAAAACCGAAAAGCCACCTATCTTGTGCGAAGGCGCACTAAGACACAGAAATACAAGGGAGCTGTATTCGAACAACTTGGAGAGCGGTTGGGCCTAAGCACGCTCAGTTGAAAACGAAACAAAACAGGAAACAAGACAACAAAACAAGACACAGGGATCAAAACAAGGTAAACAAATAATCAATCAAAACATTCGTGTCCTAACACCCTTGCTTTTAATGCTAATTTTGTTATTTGCTGGCCATTATTCCATCGTTCTCTTTTTTACGATTCTTCGATTTCCTGGTCAATCCTTTGTTGTTGTTAGAGCCCACAAAATAAAAACTACTACTTTTAAGACACCTCACCCTAATTCTGTTGAGAATTGGTACCCTCACATATTCATATAAATATAAGACACTTGCCTCAAATGGGAAACTTGTATTTAAGAAATTTGATTCATATAGGAAACTTGTACACTATTTCTTAATGGGAAAGTGAACAGTTTGCTTTGAAAGACGTGGTTTGAATTTCGCGGGTTCTTAGTGTGTTCCACATGAAACTCGGATTACTTATAAGCAACACTGAACAAAAGTAAGGCAAACAGCTATGGTTGCATACAAGATATTGATTTAGGGTATCGACTTTCAGTCACGAAATGCGGAGAAGCTGAATGCACTCCGTCGTGTAATTTCTAACGATAGCAACATGGTAAAGGCCCAGTAAAAGCTGTTTGGTTTATATTTTCGAACTGGGATTTCAGCAGCACTCAGAGTAATAATGCAGGTAAATTCTTCTTTGTTATCTATGGATTTCAAGTAAACTTAAATCATTAAAAACGGTGAAAGTAAACAGTTATGAGGATAGTTTCCTTCGCTGAAAGAGTTGGCAAGCATGCTTTGGGTCAGTCTAGTTTTTCCACCAATGGACGGAAATCCGTTCTGTTTTCACAAGCCTGTTGATAGTTCATCTTACTACAATAACGTTCTCTTGTTCAAAACAATCTATGTTCTCAAGGACTCGAAGAACGAAGTTTTTTGCAAAAAGTTCACTGTTAAGACTCGTAGCGGACGATGCGGTTTCCACAGGGCGAAGGATTTTGTCCACAGGGCTAGCTCTGCAGATATCCAAGTGAAACCGCAAGAAGGCTTTTTCGCTCCTGGCCTCGCTGCCTGGCATTTTTGGGCGAAAAGAAGCAGACTTGTGGAACTTAGGTATTTTCGCGGATTTTTTGACGCGTAAATGCAGGGGCTACCCGGACGGGAAGAAGGAGATCTCAGTGACGTATGGATTAGCGTTTTTCGTTTGATCTCACCGCTCACCGCTTAGTTATAGTAGATTTTTCATAACTTTTGCACATATACAAGCTTATTTCATTTCATTATATATTCTTGCAGGAGTAAGGCAATTTATTAACTTGTGAGATTCCTATAAAGATCAACACAGGACCCAGCATTGGACTGCTATTTCTATATTCACTTGTGACATTCCTGTAAGAATTCTTAGAGACCAGCACAGCATTCGATTGCAATTATTTATGTCGTTCTTGCAAAGACAAAAGAAGCAGAGGATCATTATTGCTACTGTCACCATTCCCAACACCTTGTGACATTTCAACTTTGACACAAAGTGTTATTGGTTGAACTTCTGAAGAACTGTGGTGACCAACTGTTGTGCAGCATAAACTCTCAAGACTGTTTATCTTTGAAGACATAATTGGGTATTTAGACCGAACTGAATATTGAACCCTTTGTTTGCTGCCATGATGTGCGAAGTTAATCTTTTATGCTGACATTGATTAATGCAGATTGAAACAAAATAATCAGTAACTGTAAGCATTACAGAGAAATAACCAAATATGTTATTATAGAAGATCATTTTTACTTCAAAGAATACAATGAGCTGTGGACAAGGAAGAAAATTGTGTTATCTAGAGTACCACCCAGAGCAGAAGAAAGCCACCACACTACACATGTAGTCATGCGTGTTGCAGTCATACCAACCAGTCCTGAAATTTGTAAACAGTTATACTATGTTTGGAATTATATCTACCTTAACAACTGCAATTTCGCATGGCAAGACATACACGTTTCGAAAACTCCTCTCGATTATTATTCTTATACAGTAAATATTGCAGAATCGCGTTACACACTAGGCTGTGAGCAGCACTTCCTTAACATCGTTAACAGCTAGTTGTACGATATTATAAATGAATATATTCAGGACAAGAATGACCAAATATGATGTGAGATGGAAGCTCATAGCATTGCCACAAGCATATTGATCAACTTGATTGTCAAAAATTCTTTGAATTCTTAATATTTTCCAATAATCCTTCACTTTCTGATGGAATTCTTCAGTCAAATGAGAAAGACATGCTGGAACATTTAACAGGTATTTTCACAGGAAATTAAGAAATTCATAAGAATTCTCTCAAGGCAAGAGAATTGTGATACTGCGCACCTGCCTACAGTCTTTCTTTTGTAACATTTAAAGAACTGGACAGTTCTGGTGTGCATCACAAAGAGGTTTGTTTTATGCCTAATGCAGCAAATGAAATCAAAGTAATCTGTTGCATCAAACTGTTCAAATCCATATAAACACAAAAGAAAGATGCTATGCAAGCTGATTTTGTTGTGGTTCAGAAAAATTTCTGGCCAGGCAGTAATTAGCTCATACTACCATGGATTATTTTGTCAAAATGCCAACAATTGTTCACTTGGCCAAATGGGCAGTCTTTCTACTCTCTTGTTCTTTCTACTTACACCACAGAAAGACTGCATGCAGGCTAGCACATGCCTAGCTTTGCTGATGTTTCATTTTTGGGTGTGAAATGTGGCAAGAAAATACTATTGCTTTGTGAATGAACTTAAGAATATGAAATTAATTTTACAAACAGAAGGGGCTGTCACTGCTGTCACAATCTGCCTGCTCAACAACAGACTGCACAAAACATTCCACTTTAGCACTTTCATGGGTGAATAACAAGAAGTTTTAGTATTCTATCCACAACCACAACTACTTATTGTACATTCAAGGTGGATCATCAGATATTCTTTGAGAGCTCTCCGCAGGAGCTAGGAATGTTCAAGCGCGAGCGAAGCGAGCGCTTAACTTCCTAGTAATGAATAAAAGGCGCGGGCGTGTGATGATTGGAGTTTCAAGGATTTTGAGTTGGCAGGTTCACAAGCTTTACAAGCAACGTAATCTCTGTACGTGCGATGGTAAGGATTAAATCCAAATTGTTTGATGTATGCTTCTTCTTTTTATCATCATCATCATAAAAATCTTCTTTGTTTCCTTCTCCTTCTGCTTCATTTTCCTCTTCGTCATCGTAATTCATGCTCTTTGTCTTCTTTTTCCTCTTCTCCTTCATCAGACGAACAATAGAAAATTCGAAATCACATGACAGTAACCCCAAGCCAACAATTTGCCGGACGCAAACAACAGCCATCAATGATCAAACCCTCAGGCGCCAAATCAAATAATTGTATTGTAAAACAAACTTCTGTCGATAGTTGACATTGGGAAGGAGCTCGAAGTTTGCTAAACATCGTTTCTAAAACTTTGTGGTGGAAGGCTGTCCTTGCCCTACTAATAATTTGGAAACAACAACCATCGTCATCATCATCATCATCATCATCATCATCATCATCATCATCATCATCATCATCATCATCATCATCATCATCATCATCATCATCATCATCATCATCATCATCATCATCATCATCATCATCATCATCATCATCATCATCATCATCATCATCATCATCATCATCATCATCATCATCATCATCATCATCATCATCATCATCATCATCATCATCATCATCATCATCATCATCATCATCATCATCATCATCATCATCATCATCATCATCATCATCATCATCATCATCATCATCATCATCATCATCATCATCATCATCATCATCATCATCATCATCATCATCATCATCATCATCATCATCATCATCATCATCATCATCATCATCATCATCATCATCATCATCATCATCATCATCATCATCATCATCATCATCATCATCATCATCATCATCATCATCATCATCATCATCATCATCATCATCATCATCATCATCATCATCATCATCATCATCATCATCATCATCATCATCATCATCATCATCATCATCATCATCATCATCATCATCATCATCATCATCATCATCATCATCATCATCATCATCATCATCATCATCATCATCATCATCATCATCATCATCATCATCATCATCATCATCATCATCATCATCATCATCATCATCATCATCATCATCATCATCATCATCATCATCATCATCATCATCATCATCATCATCATCATCATCATCATCATCATCATCATCATCATCATCATCATCATCATCATCATCATCATCATCATCATCATCATCATCATCATCATCATCATCATCATCATCATCATCATCATCATCATCATCATCATCATCATCATCATCATCATCATCATCATCATCATCATCATCATCATCATCATCATCATCATCATCATCATCACTCATCATCATCATCATCATCATCATCATCATCATCATCATCATCATCATCATCATCATCATCATCATCATCATCATCATCATCATCATCATCATCATCATCATCATCATCATCATCATCATCATCATCATCATCATCATCATCATCATCATCATCATCATCATCATCATCAT
>OZ026573.1:19267694-19359694 GCA_964020215.1 Aurelia sp. 3 sensu Dawson et al. (2005) | reverse complement strand
GTTTAATTTTAACTTTGCTCAATTAACTTAATTCGTTGAATAAAGCAATCTTATACCCAAAATAGCACTTGTTTACATGCATTTTAACATCTTTAACTGTACACTTTGCTTGTTATAAAAGTTTACTTTAACCTTGTTCAGTTAACTTAATTCGTGGAATGAAGCAGTTTTATAACCAAAATAGCACTTCTTTACATGCATTTTAACATCTTTAACTGCAAACTTTGCTTGTTAGAAAGTTTTACATTAACTTTGTTCAATTAACTTAATTCGTTGAATTAAGCAGTGTTATACCCGAAATACCACTTCTTTACATGAATTTTAACATCTCTAACTCTACACTTTGCTTGTTAGAAAGGTTTACATTAACTTTGTCCAGTTAACTTAATTCTTTGAATTAGGCAGTGTTATACCCAAAATAGGACTTGTTTACGAGGATGTTAGTATCTTTAACTGTACACTTTGCTTGTTATAAAGGTTTACATTAACTTTTTCAATTAGCTTAATTTGTTTAATTAAGCAGTATTATACCTAAAATAGCACTTGTTTGCCAGGATTTTAACATCGTTTAGTAGTTTTATATGCATAATTGCACTTGTTTACAACGGAATAAACATCTTTGCCTGCGGAGTTTACTTCGAATAATGGGTTACTTTATCTTTGTTGAATTAAGTTAATTCGTTGAATTAAGGAGTTTTATACCCATAATTGCACTTGTTTATGACGGAATCAATATCTTTAACTGCACAGTTTTCTTTAAATAAAGGTAACTTTCTTTACTAAACTTAATTCGTTGAATCAAGCAGTTTTATTCCCATAACTGCACTTGCTTACGGTGCAATGAATATATGGAACAATTTTCTTCCTGTAAAGGTTTACTTTAACTTACTTTAACTTTCTGTAATTATATAGAAAGTTTTATACCCATTACTGCACTTGTTTATGGCGGAATGAATATCTTTAACAGCGCAATTTTCTTCCAATAAAGCAAACCCGACAACACCAAGCCCGAATTCTGACGTCACTTCCGGCCTCTGCTGCATGAAAGCTGTGGCGCGAAAGCAAAATTTTGTAATAAATGGCGTCAGCAGGCGTCCCAAGTGTCGCAAAGTGAAATATCGAGATAACGCAATAGCTGTATCTTTCTTTGCTCTTTCAACTTACTTAAAAGTTTTGGACTGAAAGTTTCTTGGTTTATCAAACTTTTCAAAGGCCGTGGACAACACTGTTTACAAACTTGGAATGCAGCACAGCAGGTGAGCAGACTTTTTCGTAAATTTCGCGTTTGTCGTTGGTTTCATAGAAATTTCGTTAAAAATTTTGGATTGCTCGATATTTTTTTGACCTACTTAGTTGCTTTTTACGAACTGCTGACCAAGTGAAGTTATGTTTTTCTCGTCTTAAACTTGGCCTCGATGTTTCAAGAAAATCAACTCTTCTTGGCCTAAATTTACCCAAATTTTTTTCAAAATGCAATATTTTCTAACCTAAGGCAGAAATTCTCAATTTGGAGATATAACGCAATAGCTGTACGCATCTAGTTTCTAAAAATGTTTGCGGTTTTTCTGTAGCCTTTGCCATCTTCCTACAGCTTTCAAAGGCAATTGTTGCTCCAGAGCCATGACCGTTTATTCCTCGTTAACTTTATGTGCTTCTTTTCACAAACGTGTTTGCCTTTTAGTCGAGAAATAGATGTTGACCCCTACTAAATTTACTACATTCGAAGTTTATTTGAAGTTTATGGAAACGGGGATGTTTTTTAGTACTTTTCTAGCCGTTTCAGCTCATAGGCAAGGAGAATGATCACAAAACTTTGACTTGCGCGTTCTGAGAACTTTCATTGGGCTCGGCCTAAATGTAAACAATCATAAAGCATCATAAATTTTCTCCGTTGCTGATGAACTTCGCACCAATAGGGAAGTTCTGGTTTTGAAATAGGAGGTTACATGTGGAATAATATTTATCAAGACTGTCTTGTACCAAAATATCATCAGCTTTTATCATGTTGCCTATTAATGCGAAGCCTACTGTCACTAGATTTATGCTATTTTTCTTGATCAGTTTCTTTTGCACATGTAATTCCATGTGAAATTGGATGAGATCTATTATGCAGTACAGATATTTGCTGGACATTTATGTTTGTTCCACTTTAGGATTCTCAAAAAGAGCAAGTTTATCGATGTCAAGCACGACCCTGATGCAGCATAAATGTCAACAAAGAAGACAGGAATGCTTTTGTTACAATGCCTGAAGACCGATGCAAAACCGATGGAACATCACTTATGCAAATGAATCATTGAATGAAGAAACCATTGCAAAGTATAAGAAACTTTTTTCTGTGCTGTAATAATTGATACTTATGATTTCCTTCATGTGATGTGAAGATGGTAACATGGTAGCAATTGAATCATCACAAAATTGACATTTTTAATGCTTTCAAATTCTGAGACAGCCTGAATCTTCTTCAATTTAATCCGCAAAGGTTGGAGGTTTGGAAACGTTGATGATGCAGGAAAATCGACAAGAATAACTACATGTCTAGCCACCAAAATTTTTCCTTGGTCAAAGCTGATTGACATCTCTTTCTATTAATTTCAAAGTTTGATATCCCTTCTCTCCTCCAGACCAAAGCCATGAGTCAGAATTTTTTGAGTTATCGTGATTACTGTTTGGCATTTTCAGTCACTCAGGAAGGAAAAGTAACCGGAATCACTAAAAATAACAGACCTTTCATACCTAACTTCTTGCGATTGGCATTTGAATCTGCCAGAACAGGAAGGATAATTTCATAAGAATGATTAAATTCCAAACAATGCCATTTCAAGTGATATCAAAGAATAAAACTCAAAGAAAACATGGCAAAGACTTCTCTTTCCAACAGCTACATCTCATGAAGAATATGCTTAAATCAATAAAGCTTGTGTCTGCCAACTCAGCAGAAATGAAAATTGATAATATATCGTGTTGTACTGCAGCGGAGGTAAAAAGAGTAAGCAAAGGTTAAAATTGATACCTAGAAAACATTGAATTTTTACCAGTACAGAGAAAAGTGTGAATCAACATTTTTATAGAATTTTTTTCAATTCTTGATTATCCCATTTTACTTCCAGCGTGCCCATTCTACCTTGCGGTCCCTATTGCTATTATGCTTGTTTATGAGTTTCTGAAAATCATCAAAATAGCTGTCATTGCACTTGTCCATCGGAAGTAATCATTTTAATTCCAATAGACAGCATCCCCTTTGTATCTTGTCTGTCATTTTTGGAGCCAATATCAGGGGCGGATGTAGCCCGGAATCTGACCGTAGTGGGAGCGCGAAGCGTGGGCTACATGGGGGTCCGGGGGCGGAGCCCCTGGAAAATCTTTTGGGGCCACGCCCTTTACATTGTGGAAAACGCCCTATCTGGCAGTCCTTTATCAAAGAGATAGAGGGTCATGATATTATGTGAGTGCTGGATGAATCATCAAGAGCTTTAGAGAATCCCTATCGTTCTGGTATGGGTTGACAATTTCATCCCAAATGGCGCTACGCGTTTTTTATAAGAAACGTGAATCAAGCCACAGTACTAAGAGTTTTTTAATTTAACATGGACCGAATTTGGCCATTTTAGTGCTTGAAGTTTCTTAATTGGTTTCTTATTCTTTGATGGCATGAATTATCAATGTGGTCTCCAACACTGCTGCAGATATGTTTTTTGACATTTGAAACATCATCTAGGAATTAATAGTGTTCTGTTTATGTTCAAAAACACCAATGGTTAGTTAGTATCACTCAAGAATAAAGGTTCAACAGCATAATTGCCGTGATGATTGCTAGAATGTCCCTGCCTTCAACTTTTGAAAGTTTCTTAATACTTCTCTGACATACTGCTAGACTTTTCTAAAACTTTGGCCATCTTAGTACTAGGTTGTTGTAAAAAAAACGTGTACAGTTAATCATCTCGAACTTGCAGTTTTTTACTGTTTTTGGCAAGCGGCATTTCACAACTTAACAAGAGGCATTTACAGGTTTTGGTGGGTTTTGGTTGAAAACAAAAAGGATTTTTGCAACGGGGGTACGAGATTTCTAAGAGTGGGATGCCCCTCGGTTTTTAGCGGCTTGTTTTATTGCAATGTGTGCAGTTTTCTCAATATAAAGAAGGTGATTTTCCTTTCGCGAGGGCACATTTGCTCTTGTTATCTCAAGATTTAAAACAGAATCTCGGGAGGTGATTTAATGATTCCGGTCTTTGAAAGGTTTTCTTGTTTTTCTAACAATACCTTTGGTTGATCCAACACTATGGATGTTTTGTTTTGTGCCCCTGCTGACTGCCTGCGACAAAATAGTTCCTGGATAACAGCTCCGAAATATTCCCTTCCAACTATTATTATTCGCTGAAATTATTGTTTAACTGCGTAATGTGTAACGTGATGATGTTGGTGTCAATATTCTAAAACCATAAAGCTTGCACAAAGTCTCAAGTTCAGATCAAAACCATGAACTGAAATGCAGTTCTCACCGCAATTCGCCCTTGATGATATGTGATAATACCAACCTACTGAACTAGGCCATAGTTCCCGTTGCGTCAATACAAATACAGCATCGTCCAACTAGGTATATTTCCGCAGCTCTTTGCATCATCCATAGTCTGCGGGTATTGTCATTGTACAGATTACAGCTCTCCCCGTCCATTTCTTCTATCATATTCAGCAACTTTATGACAAGACACCGTCACTGTGGGCCGCCATTATTAGAGAGTTTACGAAACTCCGCAAAGCAAGTCTTGTGTCCGTACGCTGCTTTTAATATATCATCCAAAAGGCTTAAATGAGGCCTCCTATAACTCAGAGATACTTAAAAACGATATTCTTACTTTGAAGACAAACATTCAAAACGACTGAGTTTTACTTCGCAAGCCTAGATCTGCAGCACAGAACGCCAGAAATGTGGTTTCCAAGTTGTGAAATTGAAGAGGACAACTTGAGAGTCTCTCATGGGAAGCAAATTCGAACGAAAAAAAGGAATCTTTTGAACTTAAAGTTCTGAAACAAAAGCAACTTTGCGTTGCAGTCGCCGTTGCCGTCGTAGTTTCGTAAACTCCCTATCATTGTGCAGGACACGAGAGAGAGAGAGAGAGAGAGAGAGAGAGAGAGAGAGAGAGAGAGAGAGAGAGAGAGAGAGAGAGAGAGAGAGAGAGAGATCATAATTCTATCACACTGGGCTGAGCAGCAGACGACTGGGACACAGTTTCACTAGATTGGTAGATGGCTGTCTCATCTTAATTTCTATTGGCCTGCTCAGTTTTTCAAAATGAGGAGAGGCTTTCTGTGGCTCCCGCCATTTTTCGCTTGATTTTGCCGCACGATGATTGGTTGAATCCAGGCGACAGTGGCTCAGATCTGCAAAGTGTGGCTCCCGCCAATTTTCAAATCTTTTAAAAGTAACTCAATGATTGGCTGAAAAGATTTTGCTGCTGCGGTAGGATTGGTTACAAGTCTGGACTTCGTGAAGCTTGTTCATTGAGTTGAATGAGACGAATGATTGCCTTTGAGGTTTGAGCCCACTGAGGACAATTGTGGTGGCGATTTGGATAATATCAGATATCTTTGTTAAAGCAAATATCTTCTTTGATAGGTTGTCGGAAAAAATATGTCTTGAAATTCTGACCGTGGCTTGAGCGACCTTCGCCACCCCCTAGATCCGCCCCTGAATATTATCCAGAACTGTCTGTCATTTTTGGAGCGACTATCATCCAGAACAAGAGGAAGTTTCCTGAAAAGTTTCAAAAGTTTACAAACTCCCTTCATTGAGCAGTTAACCCATATGTCCAACAAGTGGAACTCACTGTCCAGTAGAAATAAGATATTCTTTATCATGTGCTCTCCATCTGTCCATTAAAGACATCTGTTGTCATAAACCACATTTAGTTCTTGGATCCATAAACATGCAAAATTTCTTCTTTCGAAGATGTGGCCTAAACAAAACAAGCGGATGTTCTTCCTCTGTTGTGCCTTTCTTTCTGGCCAGTTTGTTGCAAAAACACGAACGCACTTCGAACAAGAAACTCAGATAATGTCCTTCACTAGTGGTAAAATGGATAACTGGTGCTGCTCGTAACGATCTATTGCTTCGTTCAGAATTTAAAAGTGTCTTGAAGCAAGCAGCACAAAGACCACGCCGTTTTCAAAACAATTTCTACGCTCTGCTGCATTTTCCAAATGTCATGGTCTTGGAGGCGCTGCCAGTGACGTCGAAGACAATGAGTTCGAAAGATTGTACCGAAAGACAATGGAAATTCTCTCAAAATAAGACCACCCCTCTCTTCCAAACTGGTGGAGCTTGCCAAGGAGTTTAAATCAAAACAAACTTAGTTTTAAACGTTTCTTAGATAAATCCACTACATTTTAGAATTGAATTGAAAAGGAAAAGTAACACCTCGTTCCCGCAAGAAACATTCAAAGTCGTCAAACATATTCATTTCCGGTCAATTTCCTGTACATTTGTATAGGGGCATCAAAACGAGGCAAAACTCCTCGAGAAAGGTGTTGTCGGGCGTGTAATAATTTACTTTAACTCTCTTGAATTAACCTAATTCCTTGAATTAAGGAGTGCTATACCCATAATTGCACTT
This sequence comes from Aurelia sp. 3 sensu Dawson et al. (2005), assembly GCA_964020215.1. Classification (NCBI taxonomy): domain Eukaryota; kingdom Metazoa; phylum Cnidaria; class Scyphozoa; order Semaeostomeae; family Ulmaridae; genus Aurelia; species Aurelia sp. 3 sensu Dawson et al. (2005). The sequence goes on along the minus strand of OZ026573.1, from coordinate 19,353,083 downwards.
GTTTATGGCGGAATGAACATGTTTAACTGCACAATTTTCTTCCAATAAAGGTTTACTTTAACTTTGTTGAATTAACTTAATTTGTTGAATTAAGCAGTTTTATTCCCATAATTGCACTTTTTTTATGACGGAATCAATATCTTTAACTGCAAAGTTTTCTTTCAATAAAGGTCCTCTTTCTTTACTTAACTTAATTCGTTAATGAACATCTTGAACAGCAAAATTTTCTTCCAATAAAGCTTTACTTTAACTATGTTGAATTAACCTAATTTGTTGAATTAAGCCGTTTTATACAAATAATTGCACTTCTGGAATGAAGATCTTTAACTGCACAATTTTCTTCCAGTAAATGCTTACTGTAACTTGGTTGAATTAACTTAATTCGTTGAATTAAGCATTTTTATACCCATAATTGCAGTTGTTTACAACGGAATGAACATCTTTACCTGTACAATTTACTTCTTATAATAGTTTACTTTAACTTTCTTGAATTAACTTAATTCGTATAATTAAGCAGTTTCATACCGATGATTGCACTTGTTTATGGCGGGATGAACATCTTTAACAGCACAATGTCCTTCCAATAAAGGTTTACTTTAACTTTGTTGAATTAACTTAATTTGTTGAATTAAGCAGTTTTATTCCCATAATTGCAGTTGTTTACGACGGAATGAACATCTCTGCCTGCACATTTTACTTCGAATAATGGTTTACTTTAACTTTGTTGAATTGATTTAATTCGTTGAATTAAGCAGTTTTATACCAATAATTGCACTTGTTCATTGTGGAGTAAACATCTTTAACTGCACAAGTTTCTTTCAATAAATTTTACTTTAACTTTCTTTGCTTAACCCCATTTCACATGGGGTATTTTTCGATATTTTGGCATGGGGGGGGGCGTTTTTCGCCCCCCTCTTTTTCTCTGAAACTACAATAGATATAACAATGAAACTTTCCTCCATTGTTCTTTGGACAATAAGCTTTCCAAATATAACAATGGTAATTAATGATTCACGTGATTTGTTGCTAGGCAACCAAGAAATAAAGGGAAACTGGCCAATTTATAGCTGCTTCGCAAGAAAAATTCTATTTAATTGAGTACTCAACCGATTATAATGAGAATAGTCTTAAGTGATAGGAGATAGATTTTACAAATAAAATGTGTACTTTGAAGCAATCTAAAGTATCAATTTATAGACCAATTAGCGTTTAATTCGCTCTTTATTCCTTTCTACTTATTGTCACTGCAGTTTTCCGTAGTTTTCTTGCTATTTCTGACATAGATCGACTTATTATGCATGAAACAATCAAGGTTAAGCTAAATTACAACAAAAATTTTAATTAATACATAAATTTATTCGAAAAATGACGTCATAAATGTAAATGACGTCATGGATATTAAATTTTGCTGACGTCGGCAAACTAGCAAAAACTATATATCAAGTGAAAGCTCTCATCAAGAGCAATCGAATGATACATGTTTTAAGTAATTCTGAAGATAAACAAAGAAATTATGGATGTTCAAAGTTGTTTTTGTCAACTACTCTCCAAATATGGTGCTATTGTGGTCACGTGATCAAATCAAGAACAATGAGGTATTTAAATTTTGATTGCCAATTAAATTTGAGTAAAAGTCACAAAGGTTTGGTCGTCATATCTTGTGTCGTTTCGGCGCAATGTAGAAAAGTTTGGTTGGGGGAGGGTGAAAAACGCCCCCAATGTGAAATAGGGTTAACTTAATTCGTTGAATTAACGCAGTTTTATACCCATAATTGCATTTGGTTATGGTGGAATGAACATCGTTAACTGCATAGTTTTCTTCCAATAAATGTTTACTTTAACTTTTTTGAGTTAACTTAATTCGTTTAATTAAGCAGTTTTATTCCCATAATTGCAGTTGTTTACAATGGAATAAACATCTCTCCCTGTACAATTTACTTTAGATAATGGTTTACTTTCACTTTCTTGAATTAACTTAATTCATTCAATGAAGCAATTTCATACCCATAGTTGCACTTTTTCATAATGCGATTTGTATATCAAGTAAGAAATCAGAGAAAAACATTCATTTGTCAGATGATCGCTGTAAAGCGTGAAACTCCGAGTAACAACAAAACATTTAGCCTTTCTTATTGTCTTACTCTCATCATTATAGATGCTAATTCAAGTGAACAAAGCCAATATGAGGTCTCTGGGTTTGTCGCCAGGACTTCGCCCTTTCAATCAGACAGAAAATGGCTCTCCGAAAGCTCTTTTGATCACAAAATCGTATACACCCTTCCTGGAGTTTTGTGAACTGGGTTACGAGTACCGTGCAAATTAAATGATGGCAATCACTGAACCCAGTGTGTTTTATATCATTTAACATTAGCTCGATTCATCGATGAATTGGTAAGAGGCACGAAGCAAGTTTATGATTTTGTTAGACAGTATATGCCCTTTTTGCTTGATAATTGAGCTTGATATGTTGCTAGTCACTTCCATATTAAAGTACCACTAAACATTCCGGGGAGCTTTTGCTGTTCGAAAGATTGATGTCCGTATGTAGAATATGATAAAACAATATTTTTGATAAATTTGAATTCCTTCTGTGGAAACGGGGGCGATTTCCATGCAGTTTTTGGTGTCAAGGTTGGGTCATGCGGGGAACTGGGAACGAATCTCCCTCCTACGTCATACCGGGAGCGCACGTTTTCTGTCAACAAGGGAGGCCGCGCTGAGAACAGAGAGATCGTCATCGAACAAAACGAAGGTCGATCGTCTGTACCTTGGAATTGCTGAGTGGTTATGCTTTTTAACCAATGATACTTCAATCACGTTTTTGGATGGCTGCAACGACGTGGAAATTGCAGAAGAAGAGCTTCTGGAGGCTTTGCTTGTGCGTCGTGACTGGCATGACACAGCTGTTTCACGAAAGAATGAAGTTGCGATTGGGCCTAAATTCGACCCTAGCGCATTAAAATTGAATTATTCTTTAAAAAGTGATTTTATTTTGAAAGATTACCACATCAATTTGTTCAGCATTAAATTCTGTATCTGTTACATGTTGTTTGATCCAAAGTTTATCGATTCTTTCAGGAATTTTTAGCTCCTGAATCTTCAGCTAGTGGTCGAATGATGAATTTGAACCAAAATTCCAGAGAATTCCTCACTCAAGAAAGCAAAGTTAGAGTGATAAGAAACCAAATATTTCGACTATAACTCAGTGTCTAAATTTTTTGACATCTTCAGCCCTCTAAGTGAGACAAATCAGCAATATCCAGTTTATTTAGTCCAAGTCTTTGCATCATCGCAACATTTTCGCGTAGCGCGAGGCTCTTCCATGATGATCCGCCATTGAAATTCGAAGTTCAGTTTGACCGCCGCGTAGCAAACCCAGTGCGTGAAAATTGCAAATGGCAAAGTTGTGGGGTAAGTATTTCACCTTATAATAAGCTAAAAATGTTTGTTATTAGCTTGGCTACAAAATAAGACCCGGCCAAAGCTCAGCAAAACATCAGATCGAACCGAAAAATATGAGCAAAGTTTTTATTTTGATTTTTCATTCCCTTCTCAATGTCCGACTGCCTTTGGCCACCCCTTATTCGATAGCCTCGTTTTCCCTCTTCAATATGCAATCAAAAAGAGGCATAAATTCCATAAGGGCTGCTTGCCAACTGATCTGAAACAACCAGCGCTGAGTGGAAAATTTAATCAAACGGAGGCCGAAATGCGAATCTTGGCCATGAAATGCTAAAGAATTCAAGATGATAAACAAAGATGAGTTATAAAATGAAGCTACAGCAATGTTATTCAAGGATTTAGCTACATTTATATGTTTATTTCACGAAAATCGGAGGTGTACACGGCTTCCTCTATGGAAAGAAAGGGTTCTTCACTGAACATGTCTGGCGCACACAAGCACTTAGTTTCTATTGTTTCTATTGTTTAATAGGTGCCCTGTCCGGCGCACATAAATTCAACTTTCCATACGAGCACGGTTTGCTAGAAAAATTTTAAATTTGATGAATTTTGGAAATGTGTGATTCTTGCCGGGTTCGAAGCGAAATTTACGCGGACTTCATTCTTCGATTTTACTGTAGTGAAACAGCTGTGATGAAAGAGCTTAGGCCCACAGTTCCGATGTGGTGATGGTGGACTGATTAGAGACAAACCATTTGTTGGCTAGTTCTTTTCATTGCTTTTGCTTAAATAATATCTGTGAATATCTGTGAGCTTGCAATAGAGAGGAGTCTGAAGTTGCTGAATGTAATGACAGTTGCTGAGGTTTGTTGTTCTTTCATAATCGAAATTTTCAAGATTTTATTTTAGTGCTTGAATGATGAATTTTCTACATCTATGACCAAAACTGAGAAAAGTCCTCTACATCAATCTACCGTATTTGTACTTAGCAGCCTGTGAATCGTATTGTGAATAGATCTCTCAGAGACATGGGATCTGAAAAATGAGATTTCCTGCAAACAATCATGAAATCTAGTATTTTGTAGGGTCTACTGGGGTATGGACAGGCTAGGGTAGAATGTGTGGTATTGATTGCTGGAAAGCAGTAGAGCTGGAACTGATAAATCAGCATTCACCATGTCATGGAAGGTAGTTCAGGTGGTTCAAGCTTGAGGAAGACTCTGCACAAATATTTGGCAAGATTTTATCTATATTTAAGACCAAACCTACTTTACCCCAGACTCATTCATTTTACCCCAGTAGACCCTGCTGGGCCCTGGCCATCAAGAGCCAAAATTTAACTTTTCGTTGATGTGAATTGTTGGAAATTGTACCCTTTTTCTTGTCCAAGAATGCAAAAAGTAAACTTTCATATGTACTAGGAATACTGCAAAATATAACCTTGAGGATGGGGCATCCCAAGATGCCTTCACAGGCAACTATGGTATAAAAAATCCTTGCCCTCTCCATGGTAAGGGTCTTCAAGATAGATTACATGATTCTAGTTTCATCGTAATGGCTAAACACTTCCATTCACTCAGCCAGGTTAACCGAGTGACAACCTTTTTCTCTTTTTTGCAGGTGAATGTGAAGAAAATTAAATTCAACATGTCTGATCTTGCCAAAACATACAATTCAACATGTCTGTTTCATAGTCATTGAACTGGAAAAACTAGCCATGGATGTTTTGTGGATTATCTACAGGACACATGCACATATTTTTTGTAAGAAAACTTCATATCAGAAACAGAACTCTTAGATGGCTTAAGAAAGTTAAGAAACTCCAGTAACGGGAAACTATTTCTCAACAAACCATCGATTTTGATCTGAGGTAGTTTTTACTTTTGTTTTCACTTTTTTCCTGTATCATATTACTTGGAATCTGGGGTAAAATGGGTAAGTCCTGATCGTAGGAAAACAGTGGACCCTGAAAACTCATAAATCAACATTCACCATGCTAAGGAGGGTAGTTTGAGCAGTTCTAGCTGGAGGAAACCCTGAACAAAGTTTGCAGCAAAATTTATTCAAATTTTCACCCTATCGATTTATTAAAACTAACCCATTTTACCCTAGTCCAGTAGACCCTAATTGAGAAATATTTTAACATTGGAAAGGCTTGAAAAACCTTGTTTGGAAATTTTCACAATGGCAAAGAGAATGAACATGAAGATTGTCATTGAAACTTTTCAAGAAACTTGTAAGAACTCAATAATCTCATGATTTTAACAAATTTCCAGCATTGGCCCTAATTCTTAGCTTCTTACAAAAAATTGTAGAGATTATTGATATTGATGCAGCAACCACCAAATACAATGCGCAGTTGACAATTCCCTGAAAGTAATGCATTTGCATTTTTGGAAGCATAATGATGGAAAAATTATGTTACTCAAATCCAATAATATTTGTTTTCAAAATTTGCATGCATCTAGCTGCCTGACATACTGACATCGCTTGCAACTATGAACTTGTGTGTTGTGCAACTTCATGATATATGAACAGTGAATACAAAAGCAGTTAATGTTCGTTTACCCAATTCAAGTCATGTGACCTTACTGTTTAAGTTGTGACTCTTCCAGAGTGCGTTGTGTGTGAGATCCAATTAAACAGGAAAAAATACTTTTTCGTAGTTGTTTATAAAAGTCCAAGTCAAGATCAGAGTGAATTTGATAAGTTTACGGTGAATTTTGAGTTGTTGCTTTCAAAATTGCATGCTGAAAATCCATTCTCTGTTATCGTTACCGGTGATTTCAATTGCAGCTCGTCCCAGTGGTGGGAAAATGATATCGAAAATAATGAAGGAAAGCTATTTGAGCAAACAACATCTGATCTTGGTCTACATCAGCTGATCTCGGAACCAACTCATTTATGGGCGATTCAAAGCCATGTATTGATTTGATTTTTAGTGATCAATCAAACCTCGTTATTGAGTCTGGAGTTCATCAATCGCTACATGAGCCATGTCATCATCAAATTGTTTTTGGGAAATTATCTGTTTCGAATGTTTCACCACCCCCTCATACCCGCAGAATCTGGTATTATGATAAGGCAGATTTTGTCACCATTATGAAAAGTATTGGAATGTTTCGTTGGCAGGAACATCTTGAAAAAATCACATGCCTTAACGAGCAAGTAAAGTTACTCAATGCACTCCTTTTGAACATTTACTCTAATTATATTCCAAACCAAGTTAAAACCATCAGGCCTCGGTGAAGCTCCCTGGATAACACACAATATCAAAAAATTCCTCAGGAAAAAGAATCATGCTTATAAAACTTTTGTTAGGAATGGTCAGCCAGGGGACAAGCTTGAAGGAATACAAAAGATGACATCTGACAGTGCAAAAATGATTGAGGATACTAAACAAAATTGCCTCCGTAAGATAGGGCAAACTTTAGCTAACCCAGGGACATCTCGCAAAACACATTGGTCTTTAATCAATACCCTTCTGAATAAAGCAAAGATTCCCATAATACCACCTCCTTTAGAGAACGGGTTATTCATAACTGATTTTACAGAAAAGGCTCAGTTATTTAATGATTATTTCATTCTCCAGTGTACAACAATTGACACAGGTAGTGATCTCCTCGAAATATTCCAATACCTACTCCTTTGATAAGTAACTTAAACATCTCTGAGGAAAAAATTCTAAATATCATAAGATCTCTTAAGCCTAACAAGGCACATGGCTGGGATGAAATTTCTATAAGAATAATTAAAATAAGTGATGCTTCATTACTTACCCCTCTTAGAATAATATTCACGAACTGTTTGGGACAGGGTGTATTTCCCGAAATATGGAAGTGTGCAAATGTAGTCCCAGTTCACAAGAAAAACGAAAAGAATGTAAAGAGTAACTACCGTCCTATTTCTCTTCTACCAATTTTCGGGAAGATGTTTGAAAAACTCGTTTACGACTCCTTATACTCGCATCTTGTTTCTTGTAATTTGCTCAACCCCAATCAATCAGGTTTTCGTCCTGGCGACTCAACAGTAAACCAACTAATTTCCATAACGCATACAATGTTCAAGGCATTTGACTGTAATCCTTCTCTTGATGTTCGCTCTGTGTATCTTGATATTTCTAAAGCCTTTGACAGGGTGTGGCATGATGGTCTCATTCATGAATTAAAACGATGTGGTGTCTCAGGGAAACTTCTTTCTCTCATCCAAAGTTTTCTTAAGGATCGGAAACAGCGAACTGTTCTGAATGGAAAGTGTTCTAATTGGGGAGATATTTCGGCGGGAGTGCCCCAGGGTTCTATTCTAGGGCCTTTATTTTTTCTCGTATACATAAATAATCTGACTGCTGATTTGAAATGTAATGTCAAACTTTTCGCCGACGACACGTCTTTGTTTACGGTTGTTCGAGAAGCTAACGAAGCAGCAGGTGATATGAACCATGACCTTCAATTGATAAGTCGGTGGGCCCATGATTGGAGAATGTCATTCAATCCTGATCCGCGAAAACAGGCTGTTGAATTATTATTTTCAAGGAAAAGAAATGAAATAGATCATCCAGTGATTCTCTTCAACAACATACCCGTAAAAAAGTAAATGAACATAAACATTTAGGTATTATCTTAGACTCAAAGCTTTCCTTCTAGGCTCATATAAAATGTGCTATCTCTAGAACGAGAAAGGGCATTGGCTTGCTGAAATATCTCTCCAAATTTCTACCCAGACATACCCTGAGCGAACTATATAAGCTTTACGTACGACCACATCTGGACTATGGGGATGTTATCTATCACATTCCAGATAAAGTATGTGAATTCAGTCAACCATCAGTTTATCAAATTTAATGGAAAGATTAGAATCTGTTCAGTATTTTGCTGCCCTTGCCGTAACAGGAACTTGGAAGGGAACATCAAGCGAAAAGTTGTACATTGAGCTTGGCTGGGAGTCGCTGAGCTCCCGAAGATGGAGTAGACGCCTTACTTTGTTCTACAAGATTATGAATAATCTCACACCCCTGTACACAAAGGAGCCAATCCCACAACCTCATCAGTCAAATTACTGTCTTCGCAACCACGGTGTAGTTGGGCGGATGAGGGCAAGAACCGAACAATTTCAATCTGACTTTTATCCTAACTGCATATCTGAATGGAGCAAGCTCGATCCAGAAATCAGGCTTGCACCGTCTGTTGCTGTTTTTAAGAAAAAGCTTTTGTCAATAATTCGCCCCCCCCCTGCAAAATCTGTATTTGGTATTCATGACCCGATAGGCTCATCGTACCTTACCCAAATAAGGGTCGGTCTCAGTAAATTAAAATTTCACAAACTGAGGCATAATTTCCGAGATACCATTGACCCAATGTGCCCTAACGAACGATGGCATTGAGGATACGGAGCACTTTTTGTTGCTCTGCCCTTCATTTGACATTCAACGACGAGATCTTCTCGCTGGAGTTTCGGAATTATTGCGACCATATGTTCGAATAAAAAGCCTTCCAAATAACGCACTGATCCAAATTTTATTGTATGGTGATAAAGACTTTTCTATTGATGTTAATAAAAACGTACTCAAATTAACCCTAAATTTCATTCATAAAACAGGCCGGTTCAATTGAAGTGGCTTGAAGCAGCTGCGATACCACTCCCCCCCCCCCGATCGCAAAGTCTCTTTTCCTCCTTTTATTTGTTCTTTCCCGTTGTTTAAGTCTGTTTCGCATTGATTTAAGGTTTGAAATTCATGTACATGTATGTTGTGTTCCAAAAAATCTCATTGCTATTGAGGGGTATCAGGTTGAGCGTAAAGATAGGACAAGTAATGGTGGTGGAGTTGCAATTTATATTAGAAACTCCATCAGATATCATCTGCGAAAAGACCTTCCTGTGAATGATTTGGAGCTGATTTGTATCGAAATCGAGCCCCCTAAAAGTCGACCATATATCATTGTTGCATGGTACAGACCCCCCAGTGATCCTGTCGAATCTTTCAAGAAACTGGAGAATATTCTTGCATTTTTAGATAAAGAGGGCAAAGAGATCATTCTTATTGGTGATACAAACTGCGACCTCTCAAATTCTGAGAACAACAACACTAAGCATATGTGCGAACTCTATAACTTGTTCAGCCTGAAACAGTTAATTGAGGAGCCAACAAGGGAAACTTTGTCCAGCTCCACATTAATTGACCATATTGCAACATCGTCCCCCAGTAATATTGTTGAATCTGGCGTGCTTCAAATCTCCATGAGTGATCATTTCATGGTTTTCTGTATCCGGAAATTTAACGGTTCCTTACAAAAAGAACACAAAATGATCAAAAGCCGTAGGATGAAAAACTTTAATGAGCAGGCGTTTCTGGGGGATGTTGCTGCAATATCCTGGGAACAAGAAATCGGAAATTCTGATGATGTAAATGTCCTTGCGAACAACTGGTCTAATTTGTTCACGAGGATAATAGAAAAACATGCACCCATACGACAAATGAGGGTTTCTGAAAAGTACTGCCCTTGGATTAACGAAGATCTTAAAAAATTGATGAGATCTAGAGATAAGTTGAAAAAGGCAGCCAATAAAACGAAATCAGAAATTCTTATGAATTCTTATAAGCATGTCCGCAATCAGGTAAACAGCCTCAATGTCCAGTTAAAAAAGGACTATTTTTCTAACAAAATTATTTCTCAGGAGGGAAACATGAAAGAAACATGGAGAACATTAAACCAGATCTTGAATAAGAGATCTAAAAGTACTAACATAGTTTGTATCAAGGACCAAGACAAAGAATTGGTTGGCAAAAAGGAAATTGCTGAGAGCATGAATCAATTTTTCTGCTCTGTGGGTAAGGATCTTGCAAATGAAATTGATGATGCCCCCAACCCCCTTTTGTCCGGGGACTACACAATTAACTTTCAGGAAAAGAGATTTGAGTTTCGTACTATCCAAGATCAGGAGCTCAGAGATGCAGTTGGGAAACTAAAAAACTCAAAAAGTTTTGGTAATGATAACATCTCAAGTTTCTTTCTGAAACTTGCATTGCCGTTTGTTGCAAAGTCCCTCCTAAAGATATTTAATACTTCTTTGGAGACTAGCAAGTTTCCTGATACTTGGAAAACTGCAAGAGTTGCTGCAATTTTTAAAGATGGAGACAAGTCCATACGGTCAAATTACCGACCAATTTCTGTGCTGCCTGTTGTTTCAAGGTTGTTTGAGAAGCTTGTATTCAATCAGTTGTACAAATATTTAGACTCGAATCGACTTCTTTCGAATGGTCAGTCGGGATTTAGATTGTTATTTTCCACTTTGACATGTCTGCTCAAAACAACTGATGAATGGTATGATGGTTTTGACAATGGCTATATGATAGGGTCAGTTTTTATCGACCTAAGAAAGGCCTTTGATACAGTCAATCATGAGATTCTATGCCAAAAACTCGAGCACTATGGAGTTTGTGATAGAAATCTCTCTTGGTTTCAGTCCTATTTGTCTAACAGGAAACAGTTTTGTAGGGTTAATGGTATAGATTCTGAAACGGAGAGAATAGAGGTTGGGGTTCCACAAGGCTCATGTCTGGGGCCTCTACTTTTCTTGGTCTATATCAATGATCTCCCCTGTGCAGTAAAAAATTCAACTACTTCCATGTATGCTGATGATACGACTCTATTCTTTCGTTCTAAGAATATTGAGGACTTGAATGAGGCGATCAATAGCGATCTCAGGGATTTGGATTCGTGGTTAAGTGGTAACAAATTATCTCTTAATGTAGCAAAGACACAGGGAATGCTAATTTGCACAAAAAATAAACAAAGGTCACTAGAATGTACTAGTGAAAGTCTATGTTTAAAAATAAGAGATAACGATTTGGCTTTAGTTGAGAAAACAAAATATCTTGGTGTTCAGGTAGACAATAGTCTTGATTGGAAAGAGCACATAAAAAGTGTCTCTGCCAAGGTATCTAGAGCAGTTGGTCTCTTAAAGTATGCAAAAAGATTTCTCCCCCAGAATTCCTTGAAAACACTATACACTAGCATCGTTGAACCCCACTTCCGCTACTGCTGCGCTGTATGGGGATGCTGTGGCACTACTGAAATCTCGAAACTTCAGAAGCTTCAAAACAGAGCAGCTAGGATCATTACTAATAGCAGCTTTGATGCCTCTAGCAAACCACTTATCCAGAATCTAGGTTGGAAAACAGTGAATGACATGATTAAACACGAAAGCAGGACAATGGTATATAAGTCTATCAACAATATAGCTCCCCCATATATGAATGATATGTTCACAAGAAATTCACAAGATGCAACACGGCAGCTACGCAATACAAACACTGATTTAAAGCTGCCAAAGAAAAGGACATGTAATGGGCAGAAGTCATTTTCGTTTAGAGGTGCTAAACTTTGGAATAGCCTAGATACCGAAGCTAAGCGGGCAACCTCTTTAAATCGATTCAAATCTTTGATTTAAACTTTTCCGTTATGATTTCAAATTTATCTTATATGACTTGTAAACTTATGTAAACAGATAAAGGTAAAGAAAAGACAAAGTAATGTAATAGGGTATCCCAATTAACCTGATAGGGTAGGGTAGGGTAGGGTAGGGTAGGGTAGGGTAGGGTAAGGTAGGAGTAGAGTATTGTAGGGCAGGGTAGGGTATGGTATTGTAGGGTAGGTAGGGTAGATTAGAGTATGGTATGGTGAGGTAGAGTAGGGCGAGGTGTGGTAAGGCAGGGTAGAGTAATGTAATGGTTGGGTAGAGGAGTAGAGTATGATAAAATGTTCTTTTTCTTTATCTAGATTTGTTGTATTATATTTTTTCAAATTTTTTGCTTTTTGTAGTATTTTAGATGCATGGCCCCTTGTAAACCAACTTAGTTGAATGGGCTACCATGCTTAAATAACTGATGATATGATATGATATGATGTGTAAGTTCAAACTTTTTTTAACATCTACGATATTGTGATCCATAAGCCCCGACAACTTAAAGGCGCAATGTCTTGAACAGTAATGTTCGGCATCCGGCGCCTCCGTTGATGACCTTGCATGCCAATGCGAAACAGATTCCAGTATCCATCAGTATCGTGTACCATTTTGTAGGTGTTTATTTAGTTGTTGATTTAGCCGTGTATTTTATTTTCATGTGTTGGCCATGGGGTAGACATTGTCTTTTGCTCCTCTGGGCATCGTCCTTGTAGTGTTGCATAGTAGTTAAAGTATAGTAGAATGTAGCATATATTGTATATTTTATATTGATAAAAAAACCTCACTGTTGGGTTTTTGTATTATAGTATACTTTAAGTTTATAGCACAGGTTTTCATGCCACAAAGGATTTTAAAGTATACAACCAAGAGATGTTTTATCAAGAAAATCATCATATCACTTGAAAAGGGTGTAACAAGCCCTGGCTGAGCTTCTCTATTCTATTTCTGTTGCTAGCATAGTTAACGGGTACATCGTTACGTATTTCAAGTAAAGTTCCTAAAAATCTCTGAAGATCCTTTTGTAGTGAAAAGTCTCATAAACGTTTTTGGAAGAGTGATTAGTACATATTGACAGTGTGAATAAATTTTCTTAGAAACCAGTCATACATAAAAAGACAAAGTTAACTACAAAGTGTCACAGAGGAAGCTTGTGCCAGTGAATACATTCCACTGCCTCTCATGCCACAGAAGAAAATTGTGCCACAGAGTAAATTCCACTGCTTTGCATTGCCTTTTTCAACAGTACGTGAAGGAACTGTAAAGATTTATTGACTATGAACATATTGCAATACTAGTGGTCTTCTCTCTGAATGTAGATAAACATCTCTAACATCAGGGGCTGGGTGCTGTCCACCTGGCTCATGTGCTTAAATCATCAAAGGCATGCTTATTCAAGTATGGAGTATGGTCCAAATCCTAAAAAAAAAAACAGAAGTCTAAAAATCTTCAACGTCAAATCTGGAAAGCTTGTGACAAAGATCTAGCAAATGTTTCTCTTTGCTAGCCTTTAACACTTTATCTGTCACCAGAAATGGAAGTACAGTACAAGCACCTGTAATCTAGTGCTGGTGAGAACAATTCTGCCTCTGGCCTTGCCCTCTTCAACTTTGAAGTAAAAGGCATTGTTGTAATTTTGAAGTGTCTTTGTATTTCACAGTGAAGAAGAGGGCTTTCAATCTTCTCACAAGCACAACACACTAACAGTTTAAAGTCCCTGAACTCATCCAAGTGGCTTGATCAATATCATCTGGTGCCATCACAGGTGGTGGGGGAAATTGGTTTAAATTGATAAACACCTCTGTTGTCACTTCAGTGCTTGCCAAATTAGTCTGGATTTAGGCCAAGGACAATGTTTTGATAGAACAATTCCGGTTTTCTCTTTCTTTGAGGGGAAACCAGAACTTTTCTATCAAAACAATGTCCTTGGCCTAATAGACAAATCTGGCAAATACTGAAGTAAGAACAGAAATATTTATCACTGTTGAACTAATCTTCCCCCACCACCTTAAGTGCCATCGCCGAAAACTTAAAGCATGGTTAGGCCTATTCAACGTCCATTATTTGCAAGGGTCGCGTACTGTACCTTTCTTTTTGTTTCCTTTGAAGCAGCTTTCATTTCTTCTCGAATGGTTTCAATGTCATTAGAACGACAGGAACTCCAAAATCTTGAAGGTGAACAGTATTTGCTCGCACAAGAACGAAAACTTTGTCGCTGTCGGAAGAAACGCTGGTCCAGCGTATCCAATTCATAGGCCTTGGCCTAAAAAACCCGGTTTCACTTATTCAGGCGAAGCATTTCTGCTGCTTCAATTCTAACGTTTATCTTCACTTTGGTGCAGCTAAGTCACCTATCATGATGACATGCAATAGGGTAAAGTGTAAATCCTTCGAAAATTCTGCTACATTGTATACGGCAAGGCATCTGCTTTGGTTGTGGAGCTGCAGGTATAGCGGCCTCAAGTGTGGGCTTCCTACTCGCATTTCAGTGCTTTCGCTTTGCCTTCCGGTATGACGTGAACAAGTCTCGTGCCCAGGCCTCCTCTTGGATCGTTTTTTCGCGTCCTTGACACCCAAAATTGGGCCAAAATTGCAACTTTGAAAAATCGCATAAAAATAACCGGAGGTCGTAAAGAAAATTTGTTTTCTGTTTCTGGCTGGGAAAAGTAATCTCTATCAATTTCTGCAAAAATCCCTGAACGTTTAGTGGCATTTTAAAATCTCCAAAAATTAGTCAGTTTCTCTTTGAGCTCGATAAAGAGTATGATATTTTTCTATTTGGTTGACTACCTGGTATTGGAAGGGTGGTTTGTAGTTGGGGACAATAGTCAGTAATAGTAATAGTAATAGTAATAGTAATAGTAATGGTAATGGTAATAGTAATAGTAATAGTAATAGTAATAGTAATAGTAATAGTAATAGTAATAGTAATAGTAATAGTAACAGTAATAGTAATAGCAATAGTAATGGTAATAGTAATAGTAATAGCAATAGTAATTTTTTTTCTATCCATATAAAAAATTATACTACATGCTACATCTACGTTCTACTATACTTTCTAATTACTCGACAACAATACAACACTACAGGGACAGGACCACAAGGAGCAAGAGACGATGACTACCCTGTGGCCATTAACATAAAGACATGCAGATAAAATTTTAGTAAAGTAAGACTATATACTGATACTAACACATACTGGAATCTGTTCCACATTGGATGTCAGGGCAGCATAGGCGCGTGATGGCAAACGTATGCTGTTAGGTCAGGGTTGAGTTAACGATATCGTTGGTCGTGGACCCTTTATGTGCTTGACATCAAATGTGAAACAGACTTGCAAAAAAATATATAGGGAAAAACGTACTGTAGATAGTGGCTGTGTGGCGTAAAACAAAAGTTTAAAGTTATCCAAGCTGACCCGTTTTGTGAATGAAGTTTAGACCCCGTTTACACGATATCGGTAGCATACCGGCATGACATGACACCGGCATGAAACCATGCCGGCATGGGCTAATCTGAGATTTTTTCTCGCCCCGTTTACACGATACCGGCATGATATCATGTCGCTTCGGTAAGACAATAGCTGTGACGTAACATGATTGTTTTATTGTACGCTTTCGCGTTGATTCTCAAACAGGCTCCAGAATACATGAGAAAAACAAAAGAAATCGAACTCGAAGCAACGAACGAACGATCACAAGGTTACATCGAAAATAGCAAGCGAATAAGGATACGAAGAGTAATGCCCCATTCACACTGCAAGTTAAACCAGTTTAAGCTAAGCCAGGTTTTCGATTAAGGCCTTCTGATTGGTCAGTCCAAAAAATTCAGTCATTTGATTGGTTGAAATTTAAACTGGTTAAGATAAAGCTGGTTTAACTGTGTCAGTGTGAATGCAGTATAAGAGTGAAAAAAGGCCGCCAAAGAAGAAGACCAAGTTTAATAAAAGCAAAAGCAAGGCTCCATCGCTCGCATGGACTAATTGACGTAATTCGTCAATACAAGGCAGACAAGCACGCTTTCTCAGCTGCAAAATACCCTAAGATTCTACTATTTCTTAGCGTCGAGGCGAAAGCGACATGAAATCATGTCGGCACGATGCCGCCATGGCCCGTTTACACGATGTCGTTATCATGCCGGCATGAACCCGTACCGGTATGGCTATCGACATGGTTTTAATCCGGATTAACACCTTCGCATACCGGCATGGTACCGACATCGTGTAAACGGGTGGCCTAAAAACAAAAGATATCATGCCGGTGTCATGTCATGCCGGCATGCTACCGAAATCGTGTAAACGGGGTCTTAGAGTAAGTTCGAGCAAATTTTTATTTACGTCATCAGGAAGTTCTTTATTACCATACAATAAGTATTGTACCAGAACGTTGTTTGGAAGGGTATTGATTTGGACAAATGGTCGTAACAATTCTGAAGCTCCAGCGAGAAGATCTCGTCGTTGAATTTCAAATGAAGGGCAAAGCAACAAGAAGTGCTCCGTATCCTCAATGCCATCATTCGTTGGGCACATTTGGTTCACCGTATCCCTGAAATTGTGGTTGAATTTGTGAAAATTTAATTTACTGAGACCGACCTTTAATTGAAAAAGATAACCTAAGCCTATTGGGTCATGAATGCAGAAGATAGATTCTGCAGGGGGGCTAATTTTTGACAAAGGCTTTGCTTTAAAAACAGCAACAGAAGGTGCAAGCCTGATTTCTGGGTCAAGTTTATTCCATTCACAAATGCAATTAGGATAGAAGCTTGATAGAAATTTCTCTGTCCTTGCCCTTAATAATAGTAATAGTAATAGTAATAGTAATAGTAATAGTAATAGTAATGGTAATAGTAATAGTAATAGTAATAGTAATAGTAATAGTAATAGTAATAGTAATAGTAACAGTAATAGTAATAGTAATAGTAATAGTAGTAGTAATAGTAATAGTAATAGTAATAGTAATAGTAATAGTAATAGTAATAGTAATAGTAATAGTAATGGTAATAGTAATAGTAATAGTAATAGTAATAGTAACAGTAACGGCAGTAACAGCGATAGCAATTGGAAGTGAAATCACACGGTCATAATAAATGCACAAAGTCAGCTATTCAAAGCGATTTTGCTCCAGCGATTTCACATTGTAATGATTTGAATCCCATTCTTTGATAAATGAAGAAATTTATCGTTTAAATGATGTAAGGCATTGTTCGCTTACGGCATTGTTCGCTGTAAGAGGTAAATGCAGGTAATGCATTGAACCAATTCACCGTTAATGTGAATAGATTCTCAAGCCATCAGCCCAGCTTACTGACATTTACTCTAAGAAGAGTGCATCTCCTATTGAAAACATCTTAATAGAAGCAGGTGCTCTTAATTCTTGTCATAGGCAGAGAATGAAATTAAACGGCTGGTAAATGCATACCTGCCAAAACATTCACTGCTAGCCTTCTTTTACTAGCTATAATACTGTCATAAAAGGTGTTATTATTTGGTAAGCTGCATTAAAAAGGTATTTATACCTTCCAGGAGGGTAAGTAGTTTTGAGAGTCTTGTACATTACTCATGGCATCAATTACTAATCGAGTGAAAAGTTGTAAACAAATCTGTCAAACCGGGAAGCTTGCTCAGGGTACATTTCATTTCACTCATTCATTTCTTTTTACTTTACTTGTTTAGGCACGGTAGCCTTGTCAGTCCATGAGAACTGCTTTTCAGAGGGTCGAGGCAGAAAAATTTACAAATATAAAGATAGATTCTACAAAATAGGAATGGTCATCATAGTTAGTTTTTGATTCTCCTCTTAAAGGTGGCAAGGGAAGGTGCCTGTTTGGCATCGGGTTCAAGTTGATTCCAAGGCTTAGGTCCGCGAAAAAAAATAGCCCTCTGCTCGTTGTTTGTTTTTCATAAGGGAAGTGAAAGATCGCTGTCGGCATTTCTCAGTTTTCTAAAATTTTGAGTTGAATTTTTCTCAAATAGATCGGAAAGGTACTCTGAGTCGCAACTAACACGCCTGCAAACATTGTCGATTCAGGCGTCCTAAAAATTTCCCTTAGCGATCATTATCTAGTATTTTGCATTCGCAAAATTCTAGGCTTCATAGAGCGACAACCCAAATTTATCAGAAATAGAAGAATGAAAAACTTTGACCATGAGAGTTTTTTATTTGATCTAAGCCTGATTGATTGGGATGGTGTTGTACGTAATTAGGGTACCTAGCAAATACTCCCCATGGCTTTATAGTGATTTTAGAAAGCTTTCTCGTCAGAGGGACTGAATATATAAATCTCTGCCGTTAAGCGTAAGTCCGCTATACTGGTGGATTCTTACAAGCAACTGCGAAATAAGACAAACATTCTCAACAAAAATCTCAAACGAGAATACTTTTCCAAGAAACTAGCTGCCTGTAAAGGTGACCTAAAGCAGTCATGGAAAACAATAAACGATCTAAGGCCTTGTCCACACGCATCCGGATATTTTTGAAAACGCATCTTTTTTTAACATTCCGCGTCCACACGAGGAGCGTTTTCGAGAAAAGGCTGTTTTAGCAAGAAGACGCGAGTCAAGAAGACGACGGCATAATTCTTTTGTTCGAGGCTATGAATTACAAAGAGAAATCAACTTCAAAACTTTTGCAAGTCTCGAGAGACTTATCGTATGTTCTAGTCTGAAACTGACAACCTGAAAACTGTACTTTTGAAGGCCTCACTGACAAAATAGGACGTCGAGAAGGGAAGCAAAATGCTGTATGAACACATTCACAAATGATGGAAATGCGAGAATGCAAGCAGTTCTTTGGGAATTTGTTTGTCTGTGAGTAGCTTTCCGGGAGGGAAAAGGCTGGAGAATTAGAATGCTCTAAAACGTGAAAAAGTAGCTGCATTTTCAAAGACGTCCGCGTCTTGCTGCTAAAACAGCCTAATATCCCCGTCCACAACGAGACGATGCTGCATTCAAACTCATCTGTTCGAACCTTGATAAAAGAAAACAAACAATCAAAATGCCCTTGCGTGATCCCTAAAGATCCGCGCGCATGCTCTGATACGTCGTAAATTGATGGTGTAACCTCATTGTTTTCGAAAAGCTCCGTTTTCACCCGTCCACACGACAACAGGAAAACGGCGTTTTCAAAAAGATCCACTCTGGTAAGCGTTTTCAAAGCTTCGTTTTTGGTGACCGAAAACGCCGTCTCCGTGTGGACGCTAACCGAAAACGGATAAAGAAAGATGCGTTTTCAAAAATATCCGGATACGTGTGGACGGGGCCTAAAAATACCAATATCCATTCCTTAAAAGTGAACGAACAGGAGCTAACTAACGATAATGATGATCGCTAACTCGATGAACGATTACTTCTGCAGTGTGGGAAGGAGTCTCAGTGACAATGTACCCGCCCAGCTTAATCCCCTTCTGCCTCATCAATACGACATAACAAACCCCTCGAATGGAAGAGAGCCATTCAAATTCGTTGCCATCGACAAGAGGACAATCGAGAAGGTCTTGAATAGGATCAAGACATCTCATGGGTCTGGTGTGAATAATATTGCCAGCTATTTCTTAAAAGTGGCCTTTCCTGTTATTTCTGATTCACTCTGTGATATTCTGAGCCTTTCCTTATCCTTCGAAGTTTTCCCTAACAGCTGGAAAGTTGCTAGAGTAGCTCCTATATTTAAGGAAGGCCCATCTGATGAAAAATCGAACTACAGGCCAATATCTGTTCTACCAACTGTTTCTAGATTATTTGAAAAACTTGTGTACGACCAACTTTATCGATACCTAGACGAGAACAAATTCATATGCTTGCAACAGTCCGGTTTTCGCTCTTTGCACTCCGTTGTCACATGTCTTCTAAAATGCACGAATGACTGGTATGTCAACATTGACAAATGAAAATTTACAGCTATGATCTTTATTGACCTCAAAAAGGCCTTTGATACCGTTGATCATGGTATTCTTCTTGATAAGATGAAATTCTATGGTATCAGTGGCATCGAACATGATTGGTTTCGATCGTATTTGATTAATAGAAAGCAGTTTTGCAATGTAAATGGCGTCTCTTCTGACATCAAAGATATTGATATCAGAGTGCCACAAGGGTCTTGTTTGGGACCACTTCTTTTCCTGCTTTATATAAATGATCTTCCCTTTGCATTAAAGAAGGCAGAAACAAGCATGTATGCTGATGATACCATGATTTCGTATTCCTCAAAACCTTGGATGAATTGCACAGTGTGTTAAATGCAGAACTTGTCGCTCTTGAGAAATGGCTCCAAGGCAACAAGCTATCCTTGAACGTCGTAAAAACACAGACTATGATTGCTAGGTCAATGCCAAATATAAATAAAATTGCAGTGCAGCCTGCTTTCTTGCCAGTGTTTCATGTAGGTGGTACTTGTATTGATTTAGTTAATAAAGTGAAATACCTTGGTCTCCATATACAGGGTGTCCCAGAAAAATTGTGCCCCGTTTGCCCGAACATTGCGAGAAAACAGTAAAGGACCCTCACTAACATTTTCCATGATGTTACTCTCCAGATGTTCAATTAAATCTGGAGAGTAACATCATGTTTTATTGTTGAGCCCCACTTTCGATACTGTTGTTCTGTATGGGGTTGTGCTGGATCTACATACATCGACCAGCTGCAAAAGTTACAAAATCGTGCTGCTAGAATCATTACAAATAGCAGCTTTGATGCCTCAAGCAGACCACTTATTGCAAAGTTGGGCTGGCAGACCATTGAAGAGCTCATTAGCAATGAGTCTAAAACAATGGTCTTCAAGTCGCTCAATGACTTGGCTCCACAATACCTGTGTAACCTCTTTACAAAAAACTCAGCATGCTCCTCCCGCAACCTCCGGAACACTGAGACTGATTTGAGATTGCCAAAGAAAAGGTCTGCTAATGGGCAAAAATGCTTTTCTTTCCGAGGTGCTAAAATATGGAATAGCCTTCCTGCTGAGTCAAAGACAGCATCCTCCCTGAATAGTTTTAAGAAACTGATAAAGGGTTGATTTTTCATTTCTATTGTATATATTGTATAATTGTAAATAGGCTTTTAGGTTATGGTTTTTTTTATTCTAGTCATATTTAAGTTTAACTGTATGCTGTAATTAAGTTTTTACCGGAGGGCCCTTTGAAAAACGGCTTCTGCCGAAGGGCTACCCTCCTTAAAAAATTCAAATATGAAATATATGAAATATATGAAATATATGAAAGTTTGTCACTGTCCCCATGAAAATCCGTTGAAAAATGATGGAGCTATGACTTTCAGAAGACCAAATTTGCCTGTCGACTGAAACCAGCGGTCGGCCATTTTATCTTAGTATTTTGCAACGATAAACAGCTTCGTCGATGAACTGAAATAGCAGCCTCTAATGTCATAGCTCTCATGTAAATTCCAATGATCATCAGAGAGTTCAACTATTTTGTACCCCATGATCTTTGATGGAGTGCAAAAATGAAGATAAGAATTCCCAAAGTAATAAAAAATCAAAAGTTTCGACAAAAATGTATTTCACATTCAATTTGTCGCCATCCCTACATAGATTTCTTCCTTCATTTGCTACAAGCAATTGTTGATTTACTACCGAAGACAATTAACTAAAAGAAACGAGAAGGGCAAAAGATTTTTGGAGCTGCATTTTTGAACTGATCAATAAACGAAATAATTGGTTCTCTCACCACACCTGCAAACATAACGTGATTATGGCCCCGTTTACACGATACCGTTTTCATTTCATATCGGATTGGGTAAGGCAATCCGATATGAAAATTTCTCCTGTTTACACGATGCCGTTTTCATTTCATAGCGGATTGGGGTTCTGTTTACACGATACCGTTTCGCCTTGCACTGTAATGGTTACACCGTATTCGGTAATGGTTCCACTGCGCATTCTGCGCAGCTCCCCTAATGGATTCGAGGCTAGTAGAATTGATAATGAGGTTCCGTACTGAGTTGATATCGGATTCGACCGTTTACACGATATCGGTTTGGTTTCATGCCACTTTCAGAGCGTTTTCATTTGAAAATGCGAAAACGGTATGAAGCATATCGGATTGGTAAACAGGAGGCCAATCCGATATGGAATGAAAACGGTATCGTGTAAACAGAAGGCCAATCCGATATGAAACCAATCCGATATGAAATGAAAACGGTATCGTGTAAACGGGGCCTATACATTTGTCATTACCGTTTGATTGCTTATTATCTTGGGATCCTTGTCTTCGTTTTGACGTTCAATGAAGGATCGTGGGATAAGAAATAGCTGAACTCTCTAATGATCATTGAAACTTTCGCGAGGGCTATGAAATTGGAGGACACTGTTTCTGCTCATCCATGAAGCTGTTTATCGTTACAAAATAGTAATACAAAATGGCCGACCTCTGGTTTCAGTCATCAGGTAAATTTGGTCTTCTGAACGTCATAGCTCCATCATTTCTCAAGGGATTTTTACGGGGATGGTAGTAAACTTTAATTGAACATCTGAAGAGCAACATCATGTAAAAGTATGGCGAGGACCTTTTGCCGCTTTGTCGTAATCTTCAGGAAAACGGGGCGCAAATTTTCTGGGACACCCTGTAGACAATTGTCTAACGTGGAGGTGCCAATTAGAGAATATAAAAGGGAAAGTTTCTCGTGCAATCGGCCTTTTGAAATACTGCAAAAACTTTGTATCAATGGAAACCTTGAAGGACATTTATCGTAGCATTGTAGAACCTCATCTAATTTATTGCTGTTCCGCTTGGGGCTGTAGTGGTGTCATGAGAATACAATCTCTACAAAAATTGCAAAACAGGGCTGCTCGAATCGTTTCGGGAAGTCTTTATGATGCACCTTCTGGGCTGGTTGTCCATCAATGAAATGATTGTGAAAGAGACATCTACGATGATGTATAGATCATTAAGCGATCTTCCACCACAGTACCTTAGTGACCTATTTGTTAGACTATCAGATTTCCACACCCGTGAAGTAAGCAACACTAAAAATGATCTTGCATTACCGTTAATGCGAACAGTAAGTGGCCAAAAGGCGTTCTCTTACCGTGGTACAAAAGTGTGGAACAAGTTTAACATCGATATGAAGGAGACCCACTCGGTATACTCTTTCAAATCAAGGTTGAGACAGTTGGAGTACGAAAATCCTTGATTTTGTAGATAGCTTATTGTCGTCAGATGCATGTATTTTTATCTAATTTATTTGTGAATAGTTTATTAAGTACTTTAATTTGAACAGGGCCAAATCGTAAAACAATGTACTTATTGAATATGTACCCTGTATAGATATGTTTAAAATATGAAATATATGAAATACGAGGGCATTTAACGATTTGCACATTGTTGCAGCTGTTTCACTTCTGATAATGTCGTCTACGGTTGGCCAATTTAAATTGCGAATTAGTGGCATAGCAGTCGCATCAAAATTGCTTTTAACTGTGATTCTAGCTGCTTATTTCTACACCTTTTGCAACGTTTGCAGCTTAGTCACCCCACAGCACTCCCATACCAAACAGCAGAACCAAGAAATGGTGCTCGACAATAGCCCGATACATTTCACTCAACCTGTTTGAGATAAAAATTTAAATTTTAATGTTGTCCCTCTTTTAGGGACAACATTAAACTTTCACTAATAGAAGCACACAACTCTATTAGTCGATTTGACGTTATAGCTATTTTCAAGTCTATGCTAAACAGTTTCATCAGTTATGGAGATATATTCATCGAAGGTTTTAGCAAGGAAATCTATCGAAATGATGACCCATGTAACACCAAAAAGGGTGGCAAGTGTCTGTATTTTCGAGATGGCCTACCAATTAAATGAAGGACAGATCTAGATTTGGTGCAAGAGATGATTTTTACAGAAATAAAAATTGCTAGAAATAATATATTTTTCATCACTGTCTATCACAGCCCGGTTCAAAACAGTGAGCAATTTGAACACTTCATTGCAAGTTTGCAGATGACATTAAACCAGCTTGAATGGGAAGGGCCTCACTTGCGAAGACGGTAGTTACACGACTGTTGAGCTTCTCAAAAGAATCCCGCTTGGTGTCATCGGTCTCTTTCGATATAAGCACTTTGTTGTCAAGCAATGTTTCTTCCAGTACACCTTTTTTTTACGTTGTGTGTTTGGCAGTCTGCACACTTCATACTCAATGGTTGGTTTATGCGATCATCCTGCTCTGTGGTGATGTTGAAACTAATGCTGGCCCCGAAACGCTAGATTTTTGTTGTTGGAATGTGAATAGTATTGCTGCACTTGACTTTTAAGAAGCTCTCTTATTGAGGCATACAACTCGGTGTATAACTATGACTTAGTCGGTATTGTAGAAACTCATATCGACAGCACCGTTAATGAAGATATAGGCTTTCACTTGACGGCTATATTGGAAGATATCGAGACTTTCTTCCAATTTCTTTGTTAAGTTCCAGATCTCGCAATTGTTAAGCAGCATTGGATATATAAATGTATTAAGCATTCTTATCTTTAGTTTTATGGATGTCTTTCTGTTACAGAGATTTCTTTCATATTCGTTGAAGGCGTCAATCAATAATCCTTTCCTTTGTTTTGTTTCTTTCGGTGTCTAAAATGCTTCCTAGATATTTTATGGTCTTCCATTCATCATTGCCATCTGTACCAACACAAAATTCTTCAGTTTTTTCAGTACTGATATTTAGGTCTCTTTGTTTGACTTTTGAAGGGAGTTCTTGCTTTATAATGTCCTCATGTTGTTTGTCGGTTGTTACATTGGCAATATTGTCAGCATACTGAAGATCAATGCCGAAGTTTTCTTCATCTTGGTTGTGATTTTCTCTGGGCAGGTCTGGTAATGTGATTGCATCTGGATTTTGCAGCATGAGTGCAACTGCTAATGTGAAAGTAAATTCTGGAGTGCCTGCACAGTCTCCTTGTGGTGCTCCTATGTTGGTTTCGAAGGGTTCCCCTCTTGCATTTCCTACTTGTACCGCGTCTTGCATTTTATACAGCAATATGTAAAACATATGTAGCTCATCGTCGTCTAATATCTTGGCTAGATCTTTGATAAGTTGAGGTCTTCTGACGGTGTCGAAAGCTTTGGACATATCAAACAGGGTCACAAGTCTGTTGCAATCTTGACCGTTGATTGCTTTTTCGATTAACATTTTTAATACAAAGACGTGTTCAGTTGTGCTTTGGCCGCCTCGGTTGGCAGCTTTAGATAGAGTGATGATGGTCTCGAGTTTTTCATTTGCTCTTCTGATCATGCATATGCCGAGGATTTTCCTAATTACTGATAGCAGGATGATAGGTCTTAAATTTGCACAGGGTTCTGTTGGTTTTCCAGGCTTTTGAAAGGGAACCAGTAGTATCCCTTATGAATTTCCTCTGATGGGTCACCGTGTTCTGCGATGTGATTAAATAAAGATGCAATTCTTTTCGAGATTTCATTCAGCGGCCCAAATTTTATCAGTTCGCTTGTTACATCATCTATGCCTGCACTCTTATTGTTTTTCATTTATTTTATGGCTCATTGTACCTCTTCTTCTGAGAAGGGATTTTTCACTTTGACTGGCTTGACTCTTGTTATCTCTGGCTCGTCTTGCTTACTAAAAATGTTGGTGAAGTGGTTTGTGATGAGTTGTACTGGTTGCCTAGGACACGCTGTTACAGTTTTCTTTGATTGATTGTTTGCAACTTATTTTTCTATGAGAAGGATACGTGGACGTTTTCTGTACAAAATTCTCATTGAGTCTGTTGGAGTCATTTTTGCTTGCACGCCTCTATTTCGCCTATTTGCTTTACTAAAAGTCTATTGTTTTCTTTTCGTTGTAAATCTTTTATTTGCTTTTGCATTGTGTTTCTTTCTTGTTTCAGTGTTTTTCTCTTCTCGGCGTCCTCAAGGGAGTTATTGTCTTTTCTTAGTTTTGGTTGTTTTTCACACTGTGTTTGGAGTTGTATTGTCGTAAATTTCTCTTTAGGCCTGTCCTTTCTCAAAAGTATCTCGGCGGACATTACGTAATTCAAGGATTAATCTAAGGTGCAGTGATGACCAATTTGTGCAGTGATGAATCGAAAATGTGCAGTGATGAACTGAATATAATGCAGTGATGCATTTGTCACTTTTCAGTTTGAAATACTACTATTCTGGCTGTTTTCAAAATGACCATTGACCAATGAATATTCCTTTGCAAGGACAGTCAGCCTTGATCAGCCTCCCTTGACAAGATTTTTGGCCCCCGCTCCCTCTTAATGAAACAAATTCATCTTAACTCCTGCGGGACACACAGAACTTGCAGAGAAGTAAGACAGTGGGTTGGCGATCTGTGGGGTCGTATCATTTAACTAAACAGGCAATCATACAATTTGGTTTTTCTAGTTCTTAATTGCCATGAAAATACTTGTGACCGCTCTGCAGGGAAATGTTCCCTGGGAGGTAGAATCACAATTGAGACCGGTTATAATTTCCATTCTAGATCTTGTCAGTCACATTGATTTGTTCTGCCGTCCTGCAAGGCGAGAGTAGGTCAGCGAACTGCAATGCTGCCGTCCCCCCTTGGGGAGTAGGTCAGTCCTTCTGCCATCCTGCAAGAAGGGAGTAGGTCAGCAAAACACAATGCTGCCATCCCCCTTGGGGAGTAGGTCAGTCCCTGATACTTTAATTTGAGCCAAACCCTAAGGCCACCCAGAATGGGGTGGCCCTTACCGCGCTACAAGCAAACATTAAAAACAACATAAAGTGGCCAGTCTGGCAACCCTTGGCACTGGTTTTGATGCTAACCGACCTTGGGGAAGCAAAAATGGAGGATGATACGATCCATAAATGTTTTGATGGACAGAAGTAAACAGAGGGAGGGAGGGTGGGGAAAACTGTTCAGGATCGAGTCACCATGCACAAGGAGGACTTGGAGTATAATGCATGCTGGGAAGTGCAATGTGTGTAGCAAGGAGGTTGGGACCCAGAGGGGTAGGAAAAACAATGAGTTAACCCTCGTCGTTAAACCACATTTACTCTCAGGCGTAAATGTTGCGATTAACTCCTGCGGGACACACAGAACCTGCAGAGAAATAAGACAGTGGGTTGGCGATCTGTGGGGTCGTATCATTTAACTAACAGGCAATTATACAATTTGGTTTTTCTAGTTCTTAATTGCCATGAAAATACTTGTGACCGCTCTGCAGGGAAATGTTCCCTGGGAGGTAGAATCACAATTGAGACCGGTTATAATTTCCATTCTAGATCTCGTCAGTCACATTGATTTGTTCTGCCGTCCTGCAAGGAGAGAGTAGGTCAGCGAACTGCAATGCTGCCATCCCCCTTGGGGAGTAGGTCAGTCCCTGATACTTTAATTTGAGCCAAACCCTAAGGCCACCCAGAATGGGGTGGCCCTTACCGCCAAAATATCGCCAAAATACGTACCCCACTGATCGGACCCACATAAGATCAGGGTTGCCACGCTGCCCAATTACAAACTAAGATACAACAAAGGAACGATGGCACATGCCCCTTATCATGCAAGTTTGAATAACCAGATCTTGGATGTCCCTGATGTCTGAATGGTCCTTGACTGGCTTTGCAACTGGATGCTGCTAAGTGTGATTACTGTTCTGATCTTCATGAGAATGATCCTTGATCTGCTACTAACAAAGGCAGTTATTGACATCTGCCACTTGCTGGTGTGACCTCCTGGGAAATCAACGTTTGTGCTGCAAGCTGCTAGCTCCATTTGTGGAAGATCCTTGCCTCTGCTTGGGGTGCCAGTTCCTTAAACTTGGTACCTGTCAACAAGAAAGAGAAACCAGCAGAAAAAGAAAAATTGTTGGCACCTTGTATACGACTGAAAACTGACAGTTTGCAATGTATTTTGGGAAAGAGTAATCTCCTGGTACAAGCACAAGTCAGGTTGTTTAGCTGTACTTGCTGTCCTTTTGTTATATTGTACCTTGAAGGCCTGAGACTATAATGGAGCCAGTTGAATCTGACAAAAGATTGTTTCTTTGAAAGGTAGAGCTTTGACCTAACTGAGAGCAACCTGCTTCTAGCGTATTGTTGGTGGTACCAGACCTTACAGTTAACACAGTATGGAAGGCTGAGCCTGCATCTTAACATGTGGATGTTGCAGACCTCCCATATACAATCCAGTTCTGACAGAGGGGAAACAATTGACCTTAACAAAACCTGGCCCATAACTTCCATACACACTCTGCAAAGAATGCAGACTGATGTCAAGGTTACCCGAATTCAACTTCCTAGCTGAAAGGGGAACCTGGTGAGTGCTGTGCAGGGAAATGGACCCTGGGAGGTAGGATCACCGATCAGGCCTATGGGCTCTGTGAACTGGATGCAGTTGAGGCCACCAAATTCTAGGGTCTCCTTGGCAAACAATAGAAGGCATTGTCCTTAACAAAATCTGGCCCATAACTCCCGTACACACACTGCAAAGAATGCAGACTGATGTTAAGGTTACCGGAATTCAAGTTCCTAGCTGAAAGGGGTCCTGGTGACCGCTCTGCAGGGAAATGGACCCTGGGAGGTAGGATCACCGCTCAGGCCTAAGGGCTCTATGAACTGGATGCAGTTGAGGCCACAAAATTCTAGGGACTCCAGTGGCAAACCATAGAAGGCATTGACCTTAACAAAATCTGGCCTATAACTCCTGTACACACGCTGCAAGAATGCAGGCTGATGTTAGGGTTACCAGAATTCAAGTTCCTAGCTGAAAGGGGAACCTGGTGACCGCTCTGCAGGGAAATGCACCCTGGGAGGTAGAATCACCGATCAGGCCTATGGGCTCTGTGAACTGGATGCAGTGGAGACTACAAAATCTAGGGTCTCCTTGGCGGACCTAGAAGGAAGGAGTAGGCCAGCAAAGAGCATGCTGCCGTCCCCCTTTTAGGGAACAGGTAACCCTTCTCATGCTAACAGGCATTTATATGGCCTTGAAGTTAAGGGACTCATTGCCATAACCCTATTGGGGCCCTGAAGATATTGTAACCTGTGGGTAGGAAAAAAGACTGTTAACTCCTGTAAGAAAAACTTGATACACCTGCAAAGAAAAAAAAAATTAGTAATGAAGCCAATGACCGTATCCTATGGGGGTTTAACAGGACATGGGCAGGAAGGAGGAACAACAGGGGAAGGTGTTGTTTGTAGGCTTTCTTGAAATCTCAAATTACGGATTTTGATACCCCTTCTGATCTCCACTTAATGGGAACTTTGGAGAGCACAAAAACCCTTGTGCAGCCCAAGGTAGGATTCCCTACATGAAAACATTCAAATGCTGTGATTAAGGGTTGATTTAATGCAATTACAATCAATTTTAATACAGGAGAAAAGTTGGCATTCCAGTAAGGATGGTCTGCAACCAATGCTCTTGGGATGCCTTTTTCTGTTTACTTTTATTAGATCAAGATTTGTTTTTTCCATGCACTGGTTTCGTACTCTAGGGAGTTTAATGTCAAGACTCTTCGATTGAAAATTGATTATGTTTTTCCCATGGGCACTTTTTCCAGTTTTTGCCCCTTTGGTTTCTAAGGGCAACAAGAAACTTTAAGCAGGTGGCAAATGGCTTAGTCGATTGCTTATTTGCATTCGCAAGCAGACAGCCAAGCTAAACAGACGTTTTGGAAGAGGGTCCTTTGCTGGTTTATTCTTGGTAATGGTAAAGTTGTGGTGAGAGAGTATCGTTTGCAATTATCTGCCTCTTTATTGCTTAATATTTGTTCGAAAGTGGTCGCACGATGACGGACAATGAAAATCCAACTGCGGTGACTGTTTAGGAGGGCAAAATGCAAAACCAACAAATGCACGCCTGACTTCGCTCGAGTCGTCAATGGCTGATATAAGACAAAGTTTGCAACAACTTTTAGCTCAAAGCACAGTGCATAACCAACCAAGTAGTTTAGGTATTGCCGCTAATGCTAGTTTCTCGCAGTCAAGTATTTTTTCTTCAATTTCGGCCCCACCGTTTCTCACAGTCAGTACTGCACTGCAGCATCTTCGATTTTGCAAAATCTGTTTTTTTGGCCGTCCCAAAGCTTACAATTTTTCCTCAATTTTCAATTTTTTCCTCAATTTTTCTTCAATTTTCAAGATGTCCTCAATTTTACAACTGCCGTCTGTTGCTGTCTCTGCGTTGGGGGTACCTATAAATGTGAACTCCCAATTTTATTTGCCTCATGATACGACCCCTGGACTCAGGGGTGCTGGAGTGCTTCCTCCTGTGCCAGGTTATTTGGTAATTCGATAAAGAAAGGTTCCGTTGTAGAGTTCATTCTATTGCTTCCTTGCAATGTTGGAAAGCTTCCAAGTACGGAGCCGATGGGATATCAGCTGAATAAACTGTTGTAGGTAAATAAGGGTCTGAATTGCGCCTTGTTCGTAATTTTCATCGATTGGGCTGATGTATGGGCGGTTATTTTGTTGTTTTTCCACTGGGAAATTTACATATGAACCGATTTGGCGTTATCCCGAAGTCCACTCTCCTGGTAATAGCGACTGATAACTGATCTGTTCTTTCCACAGGAGAACAATGTTTAAAGTCGAATTTCGGATGAACATGCGAGCAGGGACTTGAAAACGCTGCAGGGGGTTTCGAGCAGAAAATTGAGGAGGGTTTTATGAAGAGATGAGAGGTTATACGAGGTTATGCTGTGTCCTCATATGGGGGAATTGAATCGGCAGGCTGGGAGAGTCATTCTAAGGCAATATGGGGATGGTTTTTCTTCAGAAATTTTCTTACCAACGTTAATACACATTTCTATGGCATAGAAGAACTGTCAAAATTGTAATAGCTTCCATTGTCTCATTGGAGGGCGTTCGATCGTTCGATGCGTCCCGAGGCAAACTAAGGAGTGTTTTTTTCCTGAAGATGGTGGCAATTCATGTAAGATTATTGCCTTTTGTCGAAGTTTTCCATTCCAGCACAGAAACATATTAAATCACGATGGGCCCGCGTTCTAAGCTGAGGTAGGAGGCGTGTACTCAAGAGTTTTCCCCAGGGCAAAGACTTCTCACTTCAATCATTGTACGACTGGCTGAAGTTATTGATAAAATCATTCAAAATCGTTCGAGTCAAAGCTTTGATTGGTTGTGCAAATAATGTTTTTTTTTTTTTTATTTCTTGGCAATAGTTTCTAACACATTTAACAATCCGGATATGCCATGAAAAGATCAATCAATGCCCTTCTTATATATGAAGGCTCTGTTTTTCCTTATTTTCACAAAACTTGAAGTGGGGAAGGTCGGACCTCGAGATCCGGGCTTGGAGGAAGGTCAAGGACTTTTTGCAACTCTGCATGCGAGGGTGTCCTATGTTGGTGTTCCTGCAGCTGTATTTAAGATAATGGATTTAGGGAGAGGAACTTTAAAGGCCAAATTTGACTTGAGACACCCATATAGACTGCTTCTAGTGAACAATGAAGATAGAAACTTTTTTGGGAATGCGTTGGCGAGACCAACTTTACATTGACCAGTTTAAAAAATGGAATGGAAGAGCTTGTTTTTATTACCCGATGGGGAAAAGTCACCGGATTTTGTTGTGATCTTCGATGCGGCCGGCAGCATCGGTTTTTTTTTCGCAGATTTGGTCAGTCAACTCTCTCTTTAAATATTGCTATCAAAGAGTTGATTCTCGTTGTGATTGCGGCAAAACTCTGGGGCTATGGCCGTTGTTTGCTGTTTCGAAACGGGCTCATGCAAAATAGGCATCTTGCCTTCATACTTCGTGAGCCAACAATTTTTGCTATAACCAACAGTTTTACATTTACGGCTACTCGCATCGAGGGGTTACAAATCGAAGAGCTAATGCTTTGTCTCGCTTTGAGTTGAAGGAATTCTTCGGGGAATGAGCAGGAAACTGCTAGAAGTGCCTCAGGACTTTCTTCAACATTTTATTTTGTTACTATCTTGGACCAAGAATGGCAATCCCTTTTGTGAAAAAAAAACTGAACGCACTTATTCGTCAGGACAAAAAAAAAAACAATTCTTTAATTTTTGTGAAAAACATGGCCTTCTCCACTCTAATGGTTCCCCCTTTACCGGCGAATGAGCTGACTATCTTGAGGTTAATTCGACATCTTAGCAACTCTGGTGTTGCGTCAACAATAAAAGTTTACTTATTAGCCATTAGATCTTTACACATTCAAGAGGTTTTCCAGGATCCTTTACTTGGATGTCTTCGAATACCTTAGGTGTTGAAAGGTTTGCGTCGAATAATGTCTAGTTCTAGGGAACCAAAAGTGCCAATCACTCCGTTGAGTTTATATGTTATCAGAGGTCATCTGGGCTTACGCAAATTTTGAGGATTCAATGCTGCGGGCAGTTTGTTGTTCGGCGTTTTAGGGTTGCTTGCGTGCATCAGAGTTCACCGCTTCGGCAGAAGTTCTTTTAATGAATAAGTATGTGTGAACTAAAGATTTGAGCATCGATGATCTATCTTCCACAAGTTGTCTTTATAAAACTGAGGTCCTCCAAAACAGATCAATTTGACCAAGGCTGCGTAATTAATATTGCTCAGTCGGATTCCGATATTGGTCCAGTGGTAGCTCGGATGAAATAGCTCGTGATAGTCCTCGTGATAGCCTTTTTTTTTTGTGTATCCTGTTTTCAGCCTTTTGATAAAATCTAGATTAAATCTCAAGCTGCAAGCCATCTTCGGATACTCAGGTTTACCTGGATGTTGCACGCTGCATTTTATTTTGCGTAGGGGCTGCTTCTAAGGCTGCTACCTTAGGCCTTCCAGATTACCTCACAAAGCAGTGGGGTGTTGGTCAAGTGCGGCTTACAAGATATATGTTAAATTACCCGCTGAGAAATTTATGTCTGCGTCAAAATGTTTAGGCTCAACAGATTGAATTTTTTGTCGGTGCTAGTAGCTGCTAAAGCGTCAATGTTCTTGGGTTGTTTACCTTTTGGTATTTTGGGCGAATTTGTACTGGAATCACTCCTCAGTGTATTTGTGTTTATCGATCTTTCCTCGAAAGAGGCGGACTGACAGGATGAAACAACAAAACTTTGCATTGAAATGATCGGGGAAATATTGAACAATTGAGCTATTTTAATTCAATTTGATGCGATGCTATATTTTTTATTGCGTTCGCTATTTTGATTATGCTTTTTTACGGCCTTTTACTTGTTCAGGGAGTGAAACGGGGCTGGGGCTGGAAAGTTTGGCAAATTGCAAAATTGCTTATGATGAAATTTGGTTACCAGTTATTTAATTGGATTCTATTTGTTTTTTTGTCTTTCAGCGGGTATTGCACCCATTTATGCTGAAATTTGGTTACTCGGGAGCGAGGCTGGACCGGGGCTCGGGAGTGTGGCTTGGGGCTATAGTGCCTTTGGGATAAGACATCCCTCACACACTCCCAGGTAGTTTCGCTCCCGCATCAATTTGGTTTCTTCAGCGGGTAGTGCACCCATTTATGCTGCAATTTGGTTATTTAGGGAGCGAGGCTGGACCAGGGCTCGGGAGTGTGGCTTGGGGCTATAGTGCCTTTAGGATAAGTCATCCCTTACACACTCCCAGGTAGTTTCGCTCCCGCATCTTTAGGGAGCGTAGCTGGACCAGGGCTCGAGAGTGTGGCTTGGGGCTATAGTGCCTTTAGGATAAGTCATCCCTCACACACTCCCAGGTAGTTTCGCTCCCGCATCTTTAGGGGGCGTAGCTGGACCAGGGCTCGGGAATGTGGCTTGGGGCTATAGTGCCGTTGGGACAAGACATCCTTCACACACTCCCAGGTAGTTTCACTCCCGCATCTATTTGGTTTCTTCAGCGGGTATTACACCCATTTATGCTGAAATTTGGTTGTTTAGGGAGCGAGGCTGGACCAGGGCTCGGGAGTGTGGCTTTGGGCTATAGTGCCTTTAGGATAAGTCATCCCTCACACACTCCCAGGTAGTGTCGCTCCCGCATCTTTAGGGGGCGTAGCTGGACCAGGGCTCGGGAGTGTGGCTTGGGGCTATAGTGCCTTTGGGACAAGACATCCTTCACACACTCCCAGGTAGTTTCGCTCCCGCATCTATTTGGTTTCTTCAGCGGGTATTGCACCCATTTATGCTGAAGTTTGGTTACCAGTTATTTTGCTGGTTTTTTCTTTAGGGAGCGAGGCTGGACCGGGGCTCGGGAGCGTGGTTTGGGGCTACATTGCCTCTGGGATCAGACATCCCTCCCACGCTCCCAGGTAGTTTCGCTCCCGCATTTTAAGTCTATTTTATTACCAGTATGATACTGGTTTGGTTCATGTTTGTCGTGTTTGTTGCTTGTGTTTTTCTTTTCGTCCTCGTTATCAATGTCGAGTTTTACTTGTGTGAAAAATATTTACATTTATGTATATATATATATATTTCTGTACCTTCTGTTTTTCTTTTTTGGGGCATCTGGTTAGGCGGTGCGATCGTATTCTCTCTCACTTGGCGGCTACGTCGGGGTGGGGAAACACTTTGTGTTTGTGGGTGTTAAAACCAAGGCCTAATTTTGCTTGGTTTTGTCCGATCCCCCTCCGTAGGGTGTTCAGGGCAATGGATAATTGGGCCTAACACCCAATTTGCCCAATCAGCCCTTATGATGATGAGAGAATATGATCAGCACTGAAGTCCTTCGTTGGGAAAATATAGTGCAGACTTGATTAATCTGAAGGGCTATATTTTTCCAATATTTTTGTTTGAGGGAATCTCAAAATTACTTTCTGCTCTTCTTTGTTTTTTCGACCAAGTATTAAGGGTTGATTTAATGCAATTACAATCAATTTTAATACAGGAGAAAAGTTGGCATTCCAGTAAGGATGGTCTGCAACCAATGCTCTTGGGATGCCTTTTTCTGTTTACTTTTATTAGATCAAGATTTGTTTTTTCCATGCACTGGTTTCGTACTCTGGGGAGTTTAATGTCAAGACTCTTCGATTGAAAATTGATTATGTTTTTCCCATGGGCACTTTTTCCAGTTTTTGCCCCTTTGGTTTCTAAGGGCAACAAGAAACTTTAAGCAGGTGGCAAATGGCTTAGTCGATTGCTTATTTGCATTCGCAAGCAGACAGCCAAGCTAAACAGACGTTTTGGAAGAGGGTCCTTTGCTGGTTTATTCTTGGTAATGGTAAAGTTGTGGTGAGAGAGTATCGTTTGCAATTATCTGCCTCTTTATTGCTTAATATTTGTTCGAAAGTGGTCGCACGATGACGGACAATGAAAATCCAACTGCGGTGACTGTTTAGGAGGGCAAAATGCAAAACCAACAAATGCACGCTAATAAATGCTGGGACTTGATTAAGTGTTGTTGTGTTTTGAGCTGTAGGCCCTTACCGCCAAAATATCGCCAAAATACGTACCCCACTGATCGGACCCACATAAGATCAGGGTTGCCACGCTGCCCAATTACAAACTAAGATACAACAAAGGAACGATGGCACATGCCCCTTATCATGCAAGTTTGAATAACCAGATCTTGGATGTCCCTGATGTCTGAATGGTCCTTGACTGGCTTTGCAACTGGATGCTGCTAAGTGTGATTACTGTTCTGATCTTCATGAGAATGATCCTTGATCTGCTACTAACAAAGGCAGTTATTGACATCTGCCACTTGCTGGTGTGACCTCCTGGGAAATCAACGTTTGTGCTGCAAGCTGCTAGCTCCATTTGTGGAAGATCCTTGCCTCTGCTTGGGGTGCCAGTTCCTTAAACTTGGTACCTGTCAACAAGAAAGAGAAACCAGCAGAAAAAGAAAAATTGTTGGCACCTTGTATACGACTGAAAACTGACAGTTTGCAATGTATTTTGGGAAAGAGTAATCTCCTGGTACAAGCACAAGTCAGGTTGTTTAGCTGTACTTGCTGTCCTTTTGTTATATTGTACCTTGAAGGCCTGAGACTATAATGGAGCCAGTTGAATCTGACAAAAGATTGTTTCTTTGAAAGGTAGAGCTTTGACCTAACTGAGAGCAACCTGCTTCTAGCGTATTGTTGGTGGTACCAGACCTTACAGTTAACACAGTATGGAAGGCTGAGCCTGCATCTTAACATGTGGATGTTGCAGACCTCCCATATACAATCCAGTTCTGACAGAGGGGAAACAATTGACCTTAACAAAACCTGGCCCATAACTTCCATACACACTCTGCAAAGAATGCAGACTGATGTCAAGGTTACCCGAATTCAACTTCCTAGCTGAAAGGGGAACCTGGTGAGTGCTGTGCAGGGAAATGGACCCTGGGAGGTAGGATCACCGATCAGGCCTATGGGCTCTGTGAACTGGATGCAGTTGAGGCCACCAAATTCTAGGGTCTCCTTGGCAAACAATAGAAGGCATTGTCCTTAACAAAATCTGGCCCATAACTCCCGTACACACACTGCAAAGAATGCAGACTGATGTTAAGGTTACCGGAATTCAAGTTCCTAGCTGAAAGGGGTCCTGGTGACCGCTCTGCAGGGAAATGGACCCTGGGAGGTAGGATCACCGCTCAGGCCTAAGGGCTCTATGAACTGGATGCAGTTGAGGCCACAAAATTCTAGGGACTCCAGTGGCAAACCATAGAAGGCATTGACCTTAACAAAATCTGGCCTATAACTCCTGTACACACGCTGCAAGAATGCAGGCTGATGTTAGGGTTACCAGAATTCAAGTTCCTAGCTGAAAGGGGAACCTGGTGACCGCTCTGCAGGGAAATGCACCCTGGGAGGTAGAATCACCGATCAGGCCTATGGGCTCTGTGAACTGGATGCAGTGGAGACTACAAAATCTAGGGTCTCCTTGGCGGACCTAGAAGGAAGGAGTAGGCCAGCAAAGAGCATGCTGCCGTCCCCCTTTTAGGGAACAGGTAACCCTTCTCATGCTAACAGGCATTTATATGGCCTTGAAGTTAAGGGACTCATTGCCATAACCCTATTGGGGCCCTGAAGATATTGTAACCTGTGGGTAGGAAAAAAGACTGTTAACTCCTGTAAGAAAAACTTGATACACCTGCAAAGAAAAAAAAAATTAGTAATGAAGCCAATGACCGTATCCTATGGGGGTTTAACAGGACATGGGCAGGAAGGAGGAACAACAGGGGAAGGTGTTGTTTGTAGGCTTTCTTGAAATCTCAAATTACGGATTTTGATACCCCTTCTGATCTCCACTTAATGGGAACTTTGGAGAGCACAAAAACCCTTGTGCAGCCCAAGGTAGGATTCCCTACATGAAAACATTCAAATGCTGTGATTAAGGGTTGATTTAATGCAATTACAATCAATTTTAATACAGGAGAAAAGTTGGCATTCCAGTAAGGATGGTCTGCAACCAATGCTCTTGGGATGCCTTTTTCTGTTTACTTTTATTAGATCAAGATTTGTTTTTTCCATGCACTGGTTTCGTACTCTAGGGAGTTTAATGTCAAGACTCTTCGATTGAAAATTGATTATGTTTTTCCCATGGGCACTTTTTCCAGTTTTTGCCCCTTTGGTTTCTAAGGGCAACAAGAAACTTTAAGCAGGTGGCAAATGGCTTAGTCGATTGCTTATTTGCATTCGCAAGCAGACAGCCAAGCTAAACAGACGTTTTGGAAGAGGGTCCTTTGCTGGTTTATTCTTGGTAATGGTAAAGTTGTGGTGAGAGAGTATCGTTTGCAATTATCTGCCTCTTTATTGCTTAATATTTGTTCGAAAGTGGTCGCACGATGACGGACAATGAAAATCCAACTGCGGTGACTGTTTAGGAGGGCAAAATGCAAAACCAACAAATGCACGCTAATAAATGCTGGGACTTGATTAAGTGTTGTTGTGTTTTGAGCTGTAGGCCATGCCGAAAGGATTGTAACATTTGATTAAGCACTTACTTCCGCGTATTGTGGACTGCCCAAAACTGCCTCAAAGTGCATCAAGAATGGTACATTTCCAGCTCTCAGCCTAAATCCCTCGCATTATTCAAACACATACATCGGTGGTTACCCATGATTCAACTCACTTCTGAAAAGAGACACAACCAACTTTCTTCAAGATTCGAGGCATGAGAATGCAGATGAAATTTTCCACTTTGGCTCCAAGCAATAGAAGATTTGTACGTAGGCCCTTTGCTGTGATTTGAAGATGCCCTGTTGCTTTAGCCTCGGACTTGATATCCAAACATACAAGGGCGGGGGGGGGGGGGTCCAAGATCGCTATTGTTTCACCTGCCATAGGGTACCAAAGAAACTTATCTTTTGAAAACTTCAAGGTGTGAAAAATGCAAATTCCTAACATCCATTTTTTGCCTTTGGTAATGAGCCCTGGGAGGGAGAGGTGCAAGAATCACAATTGTGTGACACACGTTTATCTTCTTGTTTCTTTAGATGGCTTTCGACTAAAGGGAAATGACATGGTTAACCAGCTGGCCCAGGACAGGTCCAAAGTACAATAGGGAACAATGCAGTGACTTAAACAGCTGATTTGGAGGCATTCCCTGTTTTGGCAAATTGGGTCAATAGTATGAACACATCCCCTTAGGAATCTTTTTCCTATATGTTTTATCCCGATTAGGGCTATAACCGTCTAATTTCAAAAACTTTGGCAACCATATTGTGAATATTTCGAATGGTGCGGTAAACAAAGGGGTTAAGGAAAATTGGTTGGATGGAGCTGGCTACAAAGATAAAACCAAATACATTACTCGCCTGTAACTGCAAAGTTTTGAACATGTAGTTAGTGCAGCGGGCGGCAAAGAGGGTTGGTGATGCTGGAGCTGGATTCAGTGTTGCTGGTAAGGACCGAAGATACCTTTGGGACGACTACCAGTGAGTTGAGTATACATAGCTTGGACAATGCACTGCAAATGCTTTTTGTTCTGCTGGGATGAATTGGTGGAGAGGCTGCAAGTTGTGCTGTGCCCGTTCTGGTACTGGTGTAATGTTTGAACGAGGTTACTGTTAGCTGTGCAGCCAGCAGAGTGAAAGCTTGATGAAGTTCAGCAAAACATGATTTGATACTTTCTTTGACTCTATTTTTTATTGTTGTTTGGCACTGTTTACACATATGCTGCTGTTAACATAACCGCCCTCCCTTCACATTCTTCACTCCTTTTCACTCATGGACAAAGGCTTGTGGTTGTTGCTCCTGCAAGTAAAGTGTGGTCTGTGAGCCACAGGTAAAACATAGGTGAAATTGGCCATATGTGAAATTGGTCATGCATGTGAAATTGGCTATGAAACAGGACAGTGGTGTCTGCTTTCACAATGACAGAAATAGGCCATGACTTATTCCTCATGCAGCAAATTGTTTGTCTTCATTCCTGTGTGAAACCGTGCTGCCCTAGGTGCTTGATGATGCTCCATGTAGCTAAGGTATAACAAGATTACAAGTGTCGTCCGTTGGGGCTGGAGTGCTGGAGTAAACACGACATAACCTGGTGTTGTGTTGGTGAGGCGTGTCCAATTTTCATCGGCCAAAATTGGCTGCCGCACTCCCTTGTTGCTGAGAGAAACGCATCGTTCTCGGTGGCTAACTTCAAAAGCTTCAACTTCCTTTTTCACCCTGGTTACTACAACGTACTGGCGGAAGATCTCTTTCAAGAATTCGACGTTAGAAGCGTTATTGAATGAATGATCAACGAAATTCTTTCACAACTCTCACTTGAAAACTGTTCAGGATCGAGTCACCATGCACAAGGAGGACTTGGAGTATAATGCATGCTGGGAAGTGCAATGTGTGTAGCAAGGAGGTTGGGACCCAGAGGGGTAGGAAAAACAATGAGTTAACCCTTGTCGTTAAACCATATTTACTCTCAGGCGTAAATGTTGCGATTTCTTAGGATTTTTTTCAAAACGAATGTCGGATAAGTATATAATTCAGGTGTTGTATACTGGAAAAATGAGTCAATTTTCCCAACCAGCTTGGGAGGGAGCTGAACTTGAACAAGAAGCGAATCTGCTCAAGATGTTACAAGTTGTCCCCATACAAGATGTCACCATACAAAGAAGTTCAAAGGCTTCAGTGTGGAAAGATTCAGTAGTGATTTGGCTTCCCATACTTTTGTTCTTACTTCATTCCGTAACTTGAAAAGGGCTTCAAAACAGATTCAGATCAGGATTGTTGAAGTACAGCCTCTAAATTCGGGCTTTAGTTTAGCAAAAAACCGAAGAATTTTTATAACCAGCTGCCTGAAATTTTCACGCGGCTACGGCGCGCTTCTTTGTCCCCCTGTACCTTTGACACCCTATCAGTAAGATGCCCGACTCAAAATCTAGCTGATCCTCCTCTTGTAGAGCAGAAAAATTCTGGATACTTCCATCATCTACAACAGAATATCAATGACTTATATTCAATGATCCCTGCTTGTCTGTTTCTAGCTCATATTTCAGCATGTCAGCTGCGTAACAAACTGACATGAAGAAAATGAGAACTAAGTGCATCCTGAGCATTCTAAAAGTCATATTTACAAAATTTTTCCAGGGATACACGCCCCTGGTTCCCTAGAATTGTACAGTTCTGGCATTTACCGGTGGTTTTGCCACCTAGTATACAAGTAATAAATATTGCTCGGCAATTGATGAACAAATCCTATCCTGTGCACGAAAACTCTTAACCCTTCCTCCAGTTTCTGGCCACAAGAAACTATGCCACACCCATTGACAAAACCCTTTACCACACTCTGTCAAGCAGAAAAACTTCAATTTGCGCTATTTTGTGCAGCGATGAAAGATCCTTAAAATTAATGCCTGTTACGCATGCATCATTTATGCTGTTCCATTGCTCTTGCGCGTCTTTCCGTTCGGTTCCATCATATAGCTTTTCTTTCACATTTCCTGTGCACTTTCGTCTGATCGTTTCGTTTTTCAGTTTTTGCATATCAAATTTATTTGGTTTGATTTTCTTTCTCTGAAACATGTTGTACCATTTGAGTTCTATATCACATATTACTATTCGATGGTCAGCATATGTTGTTGTGCCATTGTAAGTTCGGCAGTTTTTTACCATTTTTCGTGCTTTCTGTTTTATGAGGATGTAGTCAATCTGATTTCTAACTGGGCTATTGCCGGGGATTCCCATGTCGTTCTATGACCCATTCTATGATAGAAAAGTGTTATACATAATATCAGTCTGTTTGATCTTGCAAACTCTAAGAGATTTCCTCCGTTCGTGTTGGTGATTCCCTTTCCAAACTTGCGGTTGGGCTTTATGTAAAGGATTCTCTCCCTTTCAAAAACAGTCCTGATCAAGTCACGCTCCCAGAATGTGTTGTTTGTGAGATCCAATTAGATAGGAAAAAGTATTGTTCTGTTGTAATTTACAGAAGTCCAAGTCAAAATCGAAATGAATTTGATAATTTCGCAATAAACTTTGAACTGTTTCTGTCATAACTGTATGCCGAGCACCCTCTTTGCGTTATTATCACCGGTGACTTCAACTGCAGCTCCACTCAATGGTGGGAAAATGATGTTGAAAATAATGAAGGAAGGCTATTTGAGCCAACAACGTCCGACTTTATTCGCAACAAACCACCTAGTCCCATTAGCACTCAGCAGAATACTCCAAAGTTCAACACTAGTGCAGATTCTAATGCCACTGAAGGTTTTACTGCTAGTGCAGGTTTCAGTGAAGAAGATGGTGAAGTATTTTTTGACAAAGACCCATAATTTGGTTGTCAGTCATAACTTTGTAGTTACTGCTTAACACTTTATCTAAATTTATCAATTATGTTTACTTTATCTATTTATTTTATTTTATTCATTTATTTTATTTTTTTCTCTCAGTTCATTTCAATATTTCATATGAGATCAAAATGCCATTTACTATGACAAAGATTCATTATGTAAGAACCCCTAAACATCCCTGTGGTGTTCGTCACAAAAGTGTGACCACGGGTGGTGTATTCGGTGGCGATTGTGATTCTTGGATGCGTGTGGGATTCGGTGGCGTGTCCTCTCTTGAGTGTGGGGCACTTTCAGATGAACCCAGTTTCGTTTGGAGTTGCCTTGTGTTTCGGGGGATGTGTCATCGGGTTTTATGTGGGTCCAGGGGTTGCGGTCGTTGCTGGGAGTGCCATTTTTGGTCATGATGTTCCATTAGTGTCATTTTCTAACAAAAGAGATGTCAGTGACAGGAACTGATGCCTCTCCATGTGGCATTTGCCACAAAAAATTCCCGAGCATCACAGATCAGTTTTCGATTTTTGGGTCCATATACGATGCAATGACATATCTGTCAAGGAATATGAAGAACTTCAAAAAGAACCAGAACATGTCCCTTGGTTCTGCTTAAATGCTGAAATCATGTTTCCTTTTGGTTCAGTTGATAATGAAGAATTATCTAACTTAAATGACTTTGATTTTCTATCTTTTGTTGATTCAGCACCATTATTTGAAATAACGTCTGGTCTTATAAACTTGCCTAATTTAGATGATTATGATATTGATGAACATTTACCTTCTAATGTTAACTCTAGTTATCTTTCTCTCTAGGACTTATTTACCCTGTACACTTCCGATAATGATCTTTCCTTACTTCATCTAAATATTAGAAGTCTCTCTCTTCATGTACACGAGCTTGTTTCAGCTCTTTCAACTTTGAAAATAAATTTTGATGCAATTGGTGTGTCTGAAACTTGGAACTCTTTTGAGAATCCTATTGAAACTAATGTTGAAAATCCTGGTTACAGTTTTCCATATCAATCACATAGTCAAAATGGTGGTGTTGCACTTTACGTGAAGTCAGGTCTTACTCTGATTTCTAGACCAGATTTAAGCAAGGATAGCACTGATTTTGAATCAGTTTGGCTTGAAATTGAAAATAAAAGTGGACAAAATTACCTTTTTTGCTGCGCTTATCGCCATCCAAGCACATCCATTGATTCCTTCAGCGAATATCTGCAAGAAGTTTTGTCTAATCCAGCTGTGTATAGTAAACTAGTCTTTATCCTTGGAGATTTCAATATCAATCTTCTGAATCATAACTCTTGTACACCTATTACTAATCATGTTTATTTCCTCTTCTCCAAGCAATTTTTGCCTTACATCATTCATCCATCCAGAGTATCTGCATCTGCTACTCTTATTGATAATATCTTTTCCAATATCACAGAAAATGAAACCATAAGTGGCAACATTTTGACTCAAATAACCGATCATTTCCCTCAGTTTCTAATTGTCAAGCGAGCAGAGTTGAAGCATAAGAATGTGTCATATTTTCAACATGATCTTTCAAAACTCAATGAAGAAACCCGGGGGTAGTGGGTAACTTGGACTAAAGAATGACGGTGGCGTGCCGCCCAAATTGTAACGTCATACCCACCCTTATTAATCAACATGTATTTTGCATACCCACTGTTAAGGATTTTGAGAAAAAAATACCCAGTTTTATGGTTTCCAAACTCAACTGTATGTAACATGCAAGACATTGAATAATAACGTAAGTAGACTACTACTGATATATTGTACGCTTTTCTTTATGAGAAATTTGGATTTGGTAACAGTACTAAACGTTTCATGATTAAAAATGATTCAACAATTTTTGCATCTTAGTGCTGAAAGTTTCTTGATCTTTTCTTACTTTTCAAACGTATGACTCGTCACTTGGGTCTCAGCATTGCTGCAGATATTTTCCTCGTGGTTTAAAACATCATGTAGGAATAAACAGTGTTCTTTTATGTTCAAAACAAAAACTGTCGGTTGGTATTACTCAAGAATCAAGGCTCAACGACATATAGTTGCCATGATATCCGTTGCATTTAAGTTGTAACGGTCTAACTCTCAGACATAGAGCTAGAGTTTCTTAACATTGCGGCCATCTTGCTTTCAGTTTCTTGTAAACTAGTTTCTTGCTAGAAAAAGCGTGTACATTACAGTGCAGGACCGTCGGAAAATGAGGAAAGTACCCCTTTTAAAACTGATTATCTTAAAAAAATGATGCGTCAAGGTTGTGCAAAGAATGTATCTATGAATCAAGGACATTGTTTTTATGTTATGTACTTCGAGTCTTGTTCACACCAGGTCGTTGCAGTCGCTTGAGTAGTCGCCAAAGTCTATGGGAACGAACGTCTCAAATGCCCAAAAAGGTTGAATGTGAACGCTAACTCAACGATCCTATGACCCTACGCCCCCGGGTCAAACGAAACATTGATTTCTGGCAAAGCCAGTTGTCGAAGGTACGCTGGAGGCGCACTCATCTAGGGTGGTCTCGGGGCATGCTCCCCCGGGAAAATGTAAAAAAGCTTGTTAGAATCGCTCTGGTAGCTATTTGCACCTCTAAATACAATTATCATGTTATCGAACTAGCTAATCATAATGCACAAGGATCATGATATAATAACCAGTTGCCTCTTCTTGATTTTGATACATTATAGCAGGCCCGTCGGAACGAAATTGATATTGGGGGGGGGGGCTGGAACGAGGTGTGAGCGAAGCGAGGAAAAATGGGGGTCCGGGGAAAATTTTTCATGAACACGCCCTTTAGATCGTTGGAAAACGCCCCATTTTTGGAAGAAGTGCCATTGACGAAAGCAAAGGATCACAGCTAATGATGGTCTTTCCACGAAAATTCTGAAATTTCGACTTGCATGACATCAAAAGTGTTGCATTTTGGATCGATTCTGGCAGCTTCCTCGAATATATACGCATTTGAATCTTGACTCTTACGA
The DNA here is from genome assembly GCA_964020215.1 of Aurelia sp. 3 sensu Dawson et al. (2005). Lineage (NCBI taxonomy): Eukaryota > Metazoa > Cnidaria > Scyphozoa > Semaeostomeae > Ulmaridae > Aurelia > Aurelia sp. 3 sensu Dawson et al. (2005). Next base: position 19,308,681 of record OZ026573.1, on the reverse strand, counting down.
CCTTGGCTTTTACAGCCTTTTCACTTGAAAAATCAACAAACTTCAGCAAATTATTGGGGGGGGGACTGAAGCCCCCCCAGCCCCCCCGCTTCCGACGGGCCTGATTATAGCAATTTGAGAAGTCATTGGGGCCGGGCCCTTGTTTGATCATGAACCTGGCAAAGACCAGAATTTTAGCTATATTTCAAACCTGTGTTATTATTCATGGGCTCTATGGCTATGGTTCCTAGGTTTTTGACCCCCTGACCCCCTCTCCTCGGCCCTGACTGGATAACTGCAGGCACTTACATCGAACTCCATTCTTCTTCAGAGGAATGGTTGAACATCTTAATCGGGATCTGAATCTCTCCTTTCTCTTCGGCTCTGACATGCCTCTCAGTGTATGGGCCCTCTGGTTCAAGGTTCATTAGGAGAGAGGTTTTGGTGCATACTAAAGATCTTCAACCGTTCATTCAATGATTTCTTGCGCGCGCTTTCCCGTGACCAATAACAACAGCAATGTGTGAAATCAGCAGTGTAAAGCAGTTTTTTTCCGCATGAATTGAATGTTTTTTACCCTGTATAAATAATTTAAAATGAATGAATGAATCATCATTGAAATGGAAATCGTCTGTTAACCTATTAAACCGGTTGTAGCCGGGGCTATATCCAGTATTTAAATGCAAAAAATTGAATTCTTTGTCATTTTTTGCAAAAATATGTTCCAAGACCAGGATTTATCATAGATTCTAATTCTGCACTTGTTTTCGCTGTATCTTGATCTGTTTCTTGGTAAAAAAGGTTTTGAATGAACTAGTTCAAAATTCGAGTCCCTCTTTTTGGGGTATGCCGTATAAAAAAAACCCTGTGTGTTCCTTAAAGGGCATGGTTTTTACTGTCCATCTTGTACCCCTGTGGTAGCCTCTTTCCAATAGTTCTCATTGGAAGTGAGGGGAAGTGACGAGCACCACCATTTTGATTAACTGACTTGGAAAGTTGACGAAAGAAGAGGCGAGGCAGTTTGATGAAAGATTGGGAGAGGCAACGAAAAGATCCTGAACAAATATGAAGCAGAAGAAAATGAATAAGATTCTGAATGGAAGTAAAACGACGAGCTCCAAAAAGCCAGCCCTCAATGAAGAAAGGCCAGCCATCCACCTTTCCAAACATTTTGGTCCAAGAAGAGAGCTTCTAATGAGGTGGCCTTGGCTAGGCGTACTTAGGCCAAACGATTTAGGAGGAAACGGAAAATGAGAGTTCACCTGGATAGAAGTAACAAAATGAAGAGAAACCTTACAAAGACAACCCCTGTCTCAAGAAAGAGCAAGTCGTCCATTAGAGGAAGGTCGAGAGCTGAACTTTCAGAGTGGGTCATTAGCAGCCAGTTGGTCAGTCAGCTGATGGTTGAGGTAAACAAGGGACCTCACATATGAAAGAATGAAAGAAAGAGACCTAAATGTGACAATTGGGATCTGCAAAGCCTTTTTTAGTTTCAAAGAAATGCACTTAAGAAGATTCTATGAACCCTGCCAAGAGGAAGATCTGGTCACAAACCAGACTGCTTTTATGTTGCATACATGGAAGGTCACCTTGTGCAATTTAATTTTAAACAATTGCCAGGTGTGCATCGCCTATGTGCACTTTACAAACTTATTAGGCTGGATCATAAAGTATATAAAGCAAATTACAAATTTGTATTGAGGACACACACAGAGAAATGGAAGAGACAGTTTACCAATCTGGTGCTTTTTAGAGAGGCGAACTTTTACTTCATTTTTCTCAAATTGCTATTTTTTTCGCATGTGTACTTACCATTGTCAATGCCCTAGTTACAAAAATTGGAATTTTAACTTGAAACTTGGCATGTGAATGTGTCAAGAGCTGTACTTTTGTGTAACAGAGAGCTTTTTTTGAAAAAAGTTTTTTTGTTGATGTAATTGTCTGTGATCTTAGAATTTAACGGATCAAAATTTTGGGCAATTTTCCATTTTCTGCCAAAAATTACACTTACTTCATTTCCAAAAAAGGTTTCCGTCACTGCATTGGCCATGTTAAGAGCTTTCATTTGATATGTAGTGAGCCCATTTCCAGAAATCTGCTAAGCAGAAAAATGAGAAATTGAAATTGTGGTTTTAGCTCTTTGTCCTTCGTTTCCATGGCAACAACAACAATAAACTATTGTTTTGTAGCAAATTTTTGAATGCAGGTTGCTAGCCCCTCATCTTACAAGATTTGGTGAGCCTAGGTCCAGTAACAAAGATTTTGACTCAAATACCGGATATACCCCCTTAACCAGCTGTCAACAGGGAGGCGCTTGAAATGGAAGAAAAAGTTCGCAGAAAAGAGTCGACGGGAATATTTGCAAAGTATTTCGCACACGAAAAACGTAACTGAACTACCTGTTTTTTTTTAGGAAAGATTTCGTCAAAACCCATTTTTAAGGTTTCAGAACAGTAAAGCCTACCCATTTCTATTGGAATCACGGCATTTTAAGACCCATATTTAGGGATTTGAAGCTCTCGAGCCCATCCTTATGGGCGGCACGACCCCGTTTACCTACATATAGGAGTTACCCTCCCGGGCCCGGGGAGTGAAGAAAACCTTCTTAATGGTTTTGCTAACATTAACCCGGGGGGGGGGGTAACTCCCATTTGTAAGTGAACGGGGTCGTGCCTCCCATAAGGATGGGTTCGAGAGCTTCAAAATCCCTAAATGTGGGTCTTAAAATGCCGTGATTCCAATAGAAATGGGTAGACCTTATTGTTCTGAAACCTTAATAATGGGTTTCTACGAAATCTTTCCTCAAAAAAACCGGTAGTTCAGTTACGCTTTTTCGTGTCTGAAACAATTTTCTTTTAAAACACACGTACAATCATTATGCAAGAAAGCAAGCCAAAGACTTCATGCTATATCGCGTATTTCCTGCTTATTTGACACCGAAAAACTCAAGCAGGTTATGCGGGCTCTCATCCTTTCCCAGTTTAGCTATTGTCCCTTAGTGTGGATGTTCTGTAAGAGATACCGTAAAAGCTCTATTAAGCCCCCGGGGGGCTTATTTAATTTTGGACCTTCCAGAGGGGGGCTTAATAGAGAGGGGGGCTCATTAGAGAGGAGGGGCTTATTCACAAAATCAAGCGAAAAGGATATATTTGGTAGCTTTTCAGTTCTTTTATTCCATATTTTGCGGATTCAACACACAATTTTCCGGCTCAAATACACAAATTCGACTCAGTTTTTATCCCAAATCATACTGAAATTAACATGTAAGGTTGTATAGCTAAATAAACGGAAAATATTTTGTAAATTCTAGGATTTTGTATGAGTGGGGGGGCTTAATAGAGAGGGGGGCTTATTTCAAATTTTGACTCAGAGGGGAGGGGCTTATTAGAGAGGGGGGCTTAATAGAGAGGGGGGGCTTAATAGAGCTTTTACGGTATCTTAATAACAAAATCGACCATATCCATAAAAAGGCACTGAGCATCGCATACAAGGACTTTGACGCATTGATAACGAGAGATAATTCTGTATCCATTCACAAACGGAATCTGCAGTTGCTGATGACAGAGATTTTCAAAACGAAGTCGAATATAGCCCCAAGCTTTATGACGGAGATTTTCATTGGGAAGAATCATGCCCATCTTCTTAGAAACAAAAGTCTCTTACAGATGCCCAAGGCCCGAACAGTTCAGTTTGGGGCAGAAAGTATTGCTTTCTTGCGATGTAAACTGTGGCATGGACTCTCAAACGACATTAAACAGTCACCGAATGTTTCCGTCTTCAAAAAAGCACATCAGAAAATGGATGGACGAAGAATGGAACTGCCGATTATGCAAGACATTTGTAGCACAGGTTGGGTTCTTGAACTAATTTAGTTTTATCTACTTTGAAAACTCACCTGTAAATATGTATTATATGTAGATATCATTTTATTGTTAAATTAATTAGATTTTACTTTGCAATTTGTAATTATTTTATCTTAATGTTTGTTTTATGTTTTAGTAGGCATCAATTAGCTGCAGTAGCTATCCTTAACGCCTACTATAAATAAATTGATAATAATAATAATAATTATACTGTTATACTACAACCAAGTTTAAAAGTAATAGTTAAAATTTTCTACAGCAACATATTAGGGAGATCCCAAAACATTGTTCACTTGCAGTGCAAGGTCAATGTGGGAAAGGTCCTAGACCAAAGCTTAGCGAGAACACCAGCTACTCAGTAAAAATACAAAAGTTCTGGGGTCACCCAGTCCTTATTCCTCATGCAGAAGATGTAGTAGGATGCAGGTAATGCACTTTCCATACTTTTACTTATAAGTCTCGTGTATTTGATATCGTTTTTCTTTGCAAACCTTGTCAGTCCATCAATATTATTCGTAACAAATCCGAAGGTTGTGATTTCAATGAAAATTATTTCAAACTTGTTACAATGAATTAGAGAATCGTCCTTTAGTTCCTTGTATCTTCGTCTTTTATATTCTCTTGACTTGATCGCATTTGTTTCGAAACACACTGTGAGTTCCATTACTATCATTTTGTCGTGATCCACCAAGACAACGTCAGGTCTCATTGTTTTGAAACACATAGCTGGATTTCTGTAGCCATCAATATCCACAAAAAGACTGATAGCACGACCAACAAGCGGGGCCAGATAGTGAGCTATTGTCAACAGAACCTAATTGTGCCTCCAGGTATATCTGCCTTGCGTCAGAGCAGCAGAACAGTTTCACAAGACATGAAGCTGCGTTTGAGCCTTTTGGCAGTGTGTACAAAGATTATCGTTAGCCACCTTCCATCTTTTGAGGTTACTCTTATTTGGAAGCGAGAATATTAAGGCTCTTCTGCAGAAGCTGTAAATATTCTTTGGCATTCTGGATGTCATAAGATATGTTTAAATGGATGTCATAAGATATGTTTAAATGGATGTCATAAGATATGTTTAAATGGATGTCATAAGATATGTTTAAATGGATGTCATAAGATATGTTTAAATGTATGATTAAAGTATGTTATGCAATGTTTTCCAGAATTCCAAATATAAATTTATCGCAGCAAGGGAAAGTCCTCGGTTATTACAAAAGGGGTGACTTCGAAATAACCTCAATAACAGTTCAGCAATTCACTCACCGCTGGGGCCAAGCTAAGTAACATAACTGAGGTTTAGAGTCCGTGCCATTTGGTGACGAAATAGCTAGTTCTTGGGTTCTGTTGTTGGATGAAAATAATGCAATCCAGTAACTGCCTTTGCTACTCCCATGATTCATCGCTTTTCCACGATTTCAAATTTATGTACCGGGTGAGTCAAAAAAAACACCCGACGTTTGATCGGCTGTAAGTTGGCTATTATCCAAGCAGTAACTGTGGTCTCTATTTTAGGGGGGGGGGGGAGCAAAGATGCTAACTTAGATCTAGAAACCGACCCCATCAAAATCGGTTGCTTCGTTACGAACTTATGGCTGTTTTTCTGGGAAAACCATCTTCGAAAAACCTTCAAAAACAGCTGAAAACATTGAACAGATTTCGACAGTTTTTCTGCCTTACAGCGATGGCATGAGGGCACTTGCATTCCTGTTCTCATGCTCTCATCGCCTCTTATTATCATGGGAGGACGACATTCTGCCCTCTTAAACTGTAAAGCCTTGGAGACGATCGTATTTCAGTGCTTTCAAATAAGCACAAAGACCGTTACATTTATTTCAACATAATTGTCATTTCAAAGAAAGAAATTTAATTGTTGCAGCGCAGCAGCGCGAAGCGCCTGCGTAGCGGCAATATAAACTCGACAAATGGTCAAAAGTGGGCGATCTGGCTGGCTGGCTGGCTGGCTGGCAGGCAGGCAGGCAGGCTGGCTGGCTGGCTATGTGGCTGGCACATTGAATTCAATTCAATTGAGTTTAATCCAGTGCAATCACAGATCAGTGAATTCCACCATGATTCAACCCATCACCACTGATGCCAGGGAAGCCGTCTGGGGAAACTGGCAAAACTTTCAAGGCAAGAAGAGACTTCGTTCACTCGGGTAAGTATCGCACCAGTCGTTTTGTTTACGTGCAATTATGAGAGGATTTTAGTTTAGCCAGACCAGGCCATGGTTTAGCATTTTTGGTTTGTTTCTGGGACAGGAAAGGAAGCAGGCCTAGAACTTCATATTACTGATTTGCTGCATGCAAAGGGCAATGGATCCTGTACAATGTTCAAATGTTAAACGGCGAATTGTGTGGACTATTTTCTGTCGTTCATTGTGTTCCTTACGATTAAAACATGGCTAAATAAGATGAGGCCATGTTTGCCTTTCAGATGACTGTATTTCAAATTAACATAACAAAACAGACGGTATGAATCAATAGAAGGAATTATGCAGCTGTGGTCACATTTCAGTGATGATGTAATGCAACTCAAAGAACGATAATAAATGTAAACAAAGCTTTGTTCAGTTCAGTGACTTCATTATTCGGCACAATGGCAAGAAACTCATTGCACTGTGGATTAATATCTGGTTCTGACAGAACAGAATTTTAATTGACTTTCATCAACAGATTTGTCTTAACATGCAAAAGATCTTGCTGTTAGAAATATTTCTGATGCCATGTTTATGCCATGTTTTAACTATGGTTTGGCATAGTTTTCCTTAGTCAATTATTGGTTTGGTTACAAAGATTGTCAAAATGTTTTGACTTTCTGATCCATGACACTGTCTAGAATACCTCATACATATGAACACCCCCGTCTAAGTGCCCCGGTGAGAGGTCAGATTTTCACCGGGTCCTAGTGACCGAAGGATATTGTCAGATTTTCTCTGGGGAGCTCGAATTTTGTAACGAGGACAGCATAATTATTGGTGGGAAGTGTTTCTACGTGAAAATGATTCTTCAAATTTCTCTCTGGGGTTCGCCTGTTTGCTGCCGAGGTTTCACTTGTGAGGTGTTTTGTACCGGGGAGATTCACAGCTTATTCGGGGACTAATTTTGCTCCAATTTTTTCGCCGGGGAAATCACCGGGGTAGGATGTACCGAGGCACTTAGACAGGGGTGTATGTGATCTTTCAACTGAAATTTGGTCAAGTTTTTCTGCTGTTTCAGGGCTGAAAGACAGTCTGGCAGCAAGTGAAATTCCTGTAAAGAGCAGCATTGGATTGAGCGTAACATTCAGTGTTGATTTTCGCCAAATAAAAGAGCCTATCATGTGAGGCGCCACCCAGAGCAGTATAAAGCTGTAAATCCCAAAGGAACTTTGAACATGAATGACAATTAACTGTTTATGACTCAAAATTGCAATTTAATGCTTTGGTTGACAGCAATATTTGATTGAGTATGATAAATGTTCTATTCATGCTAAGCCATCTTGTAATTATCAAGAAGTTGTCTTTTTCTCCTTGTTTCCAACTCTGGATTGGTATCACAAGGGATTTGCAGTCAATCACTTTGCAAAAACTCTGAGCTGCACTCACTTTAACTTTGTTAACAGCTAGTTTAGATAAATGCGCGCGTCAGACGAAAGCGGTCACCTGTTCCTTCTTTTTCGACGACGTTAGCCAGCTGTCCGGCATGCCGCTTTGGATCGGGCTTTGTCATTTTGGATTGGCTTCGTCAAGCTGTCGAAGCACTGGTCGAAGTTTGCCCGAAAGTACGTTGTCTAAAAAGTAATCCGAAAAGATATGGGCAGTTAACAGTAACACTGATTTGCAACTCATGGCATTATCTTGTTTAGTCCACAAATCGCACAAATCTTCGGGTGGTGTGGTACAGAATTTGAAAACTGCGTCGAGAAAAACGAAGCCATTTCTTGCTTACTAGAATCGAGGGGCATTTCGCTCTCTAAAAAACCTCTTACAGCTTTGGCAAAGCTCTTTTGCGTTCAAATAAAGGTCCTTAAATCTCGTATGCTTTTGAATGAGTGAATTGCCCCTCAAACATTTTCTTCTGACATCGGTCACATGAAAATGTGAGATAAATCCGAGAGAGAAAAGTCTTCTCATTCTTCTCTTATCCTCTCTTTCGGATCTGATCTGATGATTTGCTGTGGGCAGTGTCAGACAAAAATGCTTAGCAAATTGTCCACGACGAGATGTTGGAACGTATTTGACGATCCTTAGTGACAGGATGGCGTGGAGGCTTGTTTAGGACCAGGCAAGTCATGTAACATTGCCATTTCTGATTGCAAGTGAACTGGAAATGACGACGAGAAACTGCAATTTTCCATCTTTTGGAAGCGGTTTTAAAACCTATCTTGTGCGAAGGCGCACTAAGACACAGAAATACAAGGGAGCTCTATTCGAACAACTTGAACGCGGTTGGGTTTACCTACGCTCAGTTGAAGACGAAGCAGAACAGAAAACAAGACAACAAAACAAGACACAGGGATCAAAACATGGTAAATAAATAATCAAGCAAAACATGCGTGTCATAACACCCTTGACACGAAAGGTAGTTTTGTATAAAACTCCTGGTCCTGAGACATACGTATGTGCAAGGCTCGTCTTGGGTACTTGGCAGCATTGACTAACACCCCCACTAACGATCCCGCCGGACGTTAGAAATATGGCGGGGAAATTATGAAATAATACTTTATCATTATGGGGAAAGGGAATCTTCCACTATTTTCTATGATGGAAATTGTATGATTTTTGACGGGGAAACAAAATTTTTAACGGGGAAACAACAGAAACAAGGCGTGGAAAGTGAACTTAGCGGGGAAACAACTTTTCTTGGCGGGGCATCCTCCTACCTTGGCGGAGCATAGTTTCAGCGGGGTCGTTACTGGGGGGTGTTTTACTAGGCTGCTTCGAATATTTTCATGAGCTAAATTGAAGGTTTTCTGGGCTACGTTTTAATCGTACTAGTTGTTTTCTTTAATTGTCTTGTCGTTCATTTAGCCAGAATCGGTTCGTCTACCTTTAATCTAAGCCAAGCTAAGCATTGTCCTAGTCTTTCTTCTAGATGTAAAGCTCCTCCACAATAGCGACACAAACTGGTTATAGTATTTTTGGGACACCCTGCAGTCTTTCCTCTCTATATGACCACGCTTCATCACAGGTGTCGGAGAATGGTTCAGTAACACTTTCAAGCTTCAGTTATGTCACAAAGCAACCACTATGTCCGTCAACGTAAATGTCTTGTTTGCTTTGTAAATTCTGTCTCATATCAGATGTCAGCCATTTGATTTACTCCCTATGAATAACCCATTACATGTAATGACTTGTGCTCCTAAAAATATACGACCTTGACCTACATCTGATGTGGGACGGAATCTAGTTATAGTATTCATTAGATATCTATATCGTTCGTTGGGTAGTTGCATTTAGTTTAACTTCATGTGTTTCAACTTGGCCATGGGGTAGTCATGGTCTTTCGCTCTCCTTGGTATCGTCCCTGTAGCGTCGTATAGTAGAAACGTATAGTAGAATGTAAGATTTACTAGGCTTGCCGCGCGTCGCCTGCGGCGCCGCGCCGGCCTGCCGTCGTACTTTGCTTTCATAACGATTAGGAAAGAAATGAGAAAATCTGCTCAGTCCTGCTCTATAACGTTCCTTGCCCAATAAACCCCATTCTTTCAAGGCATACTTATAGATATGCCCATTCTATTCACTCCTTCAACTCATATGAAGCACAACAGGCTAACAACCATCGTCATCAATGTTTCCCATGTTTGCAACTTGGGTACCAGACTCCCTAAGAGATAGAGTCTGGTACCCAGGGTAACATTTATTGAATTAAAATAATGTCGATCTTGATGTTCATATAATCATACCACGCTCGATTAGTGTTAACCCTATTGTACACGGGGGGGGGGCAAAAAATGCCTCCCCCCACACAAACTTTTGATTATAAAGCAGAGAGTAAAAAAGAAAAAGAGCTGAAACATCCTTGACTTGTCCTATTTCTCAATTGGCAATTAGATTTTAGGTTTTTCATTGTTATAATTTAAGTCACGTGACCAGCAGATATCCATATTTGGAGAGTGGTCACAAAAGAAATCACAAAAACAATCATAACTTCTTTGTTTTAACTGTGATTAAGATGTGTTTGGTACCAAACGATTGCTCTTGAAAAGTACTTTCATTTTATATATACATTATCCATATTTGCTGACACCAGCAAATTATAAGTTCTATGACGTAATTCAGATTGATGACGTCATATTTCTAATGATGAAGGATAAAATGTTTCAATTTTGATATACGTCGATTGGCAGTAATATTCCTTTACTTTTAAGTAGTTTATTCAGGTTACAAACCTCATTCCTTGAAATAATTAGCACTTGTTGCTTCTTCAGTACACAAGCTTATAGCGACATGGTCCTATTGTTTGGTTGCCTGGCAACAAACCACGTGACTGATTAGCACCAGATTCTATATTTAGACTTTAGATAGATGTTAGTACCATTGTACAAAGTTACAATGGCATACTATGTATGGTTTTGGAGATAATTGGGGGGGGCATTTTTTGCCCCCCCCCCGGGCAGTGGTCTGACCCAAAGAGCCCTGGTACAATAGGGTTAAGAAGCAAATACTATCATTCTTAGCATTGACAAATGACTCAATGGATGAGGTCCTTCTATAAAAATTCTGCTCCATTTCAAGCCTCGTTCCGTAGCCTTGGAGATGAAATGGGCCTCCTGGGGAAGAGGACTTAATGGGATCTTGACATTATATTATCTGCGTTTGTCTTTTTGTTTCTGTAATGCAATGTTCTTGACAAAACAGTGCTTTAAAGGATTGCACTACAGCGTAGAAATACATTTATCAGAAAAGGGAAAGGTTGATACTTTCCTATTCAAAGATATTGAAAGTTATGCATCAACAAAGTTTTTGACATATCAAATTCATCTGCTCGCCAAGTAAAGGTTGTGAAAACTTTTCGGATCTTTGTAAATGAATTCACTACAACCCATGGGTGAAAAGTCTTAAAGGGAAAACTCAAGTAGGATCTAATACTACGAAGCATATACTAAGTAAAAAACCAATGCAGTGTTTGTAACATTTCCCTTTTGACATGCCTCTTCCCGTTGTGCTTGCTACATTTCCAAACTCGACATAATCTTTTCATGCCGATTTTTTGTTGTTCTTTACCTTCATTTTATTCGTACTTTCTTATATTTCATACTTTAGCTGCCTTTCAAATTGCAACATTTCGTGTGCAAAATGTGCTACAATCACGAAAGTCGTGTGACTGTTTTTTCTGTAAATATTCTGCTGTGCCACTTTCATGAAACCCTTTGTTCTCCTTTTGCCTCCTCTGTCTCAGAAAACGGTCCCTGGGAAGCAGAATTCTAAGTGTCATCTACCTCAGAAACTTAACTATCACAACGTTTTTAATATTTCTTCTCATGCTGCACTCACTGTGAATTGAATCATTGTCATTTCCTTCGGTCCTCCTCTTATAACAGTTTTAAAATGACTCTCTTCACTCAGTTTCAGACGGATTACATTCTGCAAGTTGCAAGTTGTCAGTTGCGAGTTGCGAGTTGCTTTTTACCCATATTTTGCGAGTTGAAAGTTGCGGGTTGCGAGTTGCGAGTTGGTTTTCCATCATATCAATTCATTCTATGCTTTTTGTGTAATTTTAGACTCTCGCCAAAGCTTCTTATGATTTTCTTAAATGAATGTCTACTTCCCTAAATGAAGAAATGTCCAAAATACTTTGGCTGTTCAAGGAGGGATTGTATTTGTGAGTTGCGAGTTGTCAGTTGTGAGTTGGTTTTACTCATATTTTGCGAGTTGCGAGTTGCAAGTTGGTTTTCCATCATATCAATTCATTCTATACTTTTGTTCTAATTTTAGATTCTAGCCAAAGTTTCTTATGATTTTCTTAAATGAATTTCTACTTCCCTAAATGAAGAAATGAGATGACCAAAGAAATAGGAACCTTTGCACCTGTTTACACTTCAAAGTGGAAATAAGAAATCGGTGGAAACCCTCCCCATCATGTTTTAAATTACCCTGGGTAAAAAGCAGTTCTCTTTGACATGGCCACCGAGAGAGGACAGGGGACAATTTGCCCCTGGGCCTCAGGATCTAGGGGCCCTTATAATCAAAGATTTTTAACACATTGACTGCAGGAAATGTTCTGAAATTCCTTTTAATCGAATCTAAAGGGTTTAAAACAAAGATAGAACCCTACAACCTGCATGGGTGAAAAATATAATTGTAGAATTTGTAAATAGCCTTGCCATGATGTTATGAAATTTGTAATATCATTTTTAGACATACTTGTCCAGTACATTGTAAATAGTTGGTATTGAATAGTTCTTCACACCAACTCTAAAGCATGATTATGATTTTATTCAATCTGATTTGATTTGTGATTAAAACATTTCTGGTGGAAATTAATTTCTTTCTTTGGAGAGTCTGGTACCCAGGGTACCCTTGCAGGGGCCTAAGTCCGCATTTTTGTTCCCAGGCCTCAAAAATCTCTCGGTGGCCCTGCGTTCTGAGTGGGATTTCACCCTGGTCAAATCCTTATTCAACAGTGTGACGCAGCCATCGTACCGAGTAATTGTTTGGGGAGGGATTTGCTGCCTGTTGGCATTTTTAGCCAATAATCACTTGACCAACTCCGGCAGAGATCAAGGCTCCGCAACTCTTAACTTCAGTTGATGTGTCCTCTGCGGAAACATGAGGCTGTCTGTGATGACAATTGCAACACGAAATGAAAAGTTATCATGAAATAGCCTACACGGGGATCCCCAGAGTGAACATGCGAAAGGTTTTGTAATGCAAAATCTACCGTAAGTCCTTGAATAAGCCCCCACCTTTTAAAAGGTACCCCTTGAATAACCCCCCACCCAAAAGTATTTTTTTAATATGCCCCCAGCCAGAAAGCCCCCGTGGGGAACACTGCTTTCTGTTAAAATTATTTCTTATTTTAGTGAATACTTTTGATTCTCTTCTTTAGCTGACTTTCTTTTTCAACTTACTCGGGCTTGGGTATTGCCTCTAAAACAATAAATCCTATTATATCTGCTGTTTGCGCATACTGACCCACCTCGAGTAAAGGGAAAGAGTACATGTATGTTTAAGAATATGCTTATAAGAAACTCAATTCTCAGATCACCAAAAATGGAGAATCTCCAGTACTGGGAAAATGTAACTTCAGAATCCAGAACACAGTTTACTTTACGTTCGCTTGTTTCCTGTCTAATATTCCTCAGAAGGTACTTGATTATAGTATCCAAACACTGGAAATGCTTCAAAAAACATTGTTTTGAAATGTTCATGAGGAAACAGGAAGTGAATACGAAGACTGCTATGAAACATTTAAGAAACTCGTAAGAAACTTCGAGTACTAAAAATCTGATAATTTTAAGAAACTTTCAGTACTGGTGCAGATTCTTAGTTTCTCATAAAAAGATACGCGTAGGTGCTGGTAACAGTTTTGGCTGCTGCTAGATAAGCCTCTCTCCCTCCAAGAAGCCCTCACCCCAAATTTTTAGCGAAATTGGCCTAAAGGGGTCTTACTGCAGGACTTAATGTATGTGGAGAGTATATCATCTGACAGTTGCCTACCCGTCTTTCTGGTGTAGCTGTGAAACCTGCATCCATTTTTAGTAGCCCACCTATGCACAGCAGCCGCCCCGTCAGTCCATGAGAACTGTAATGTAAGGCCAAGTTAATGAGCTAGAATTTCATACAAATAGGCCTTGGAAATCTGATAAGTTAAAGAAACTTTCAGTGCAGGCTCAATGTCTCATTTTCTTACAATTATACTCATATGCCTAGGCCTTTTTGTTAAATTGGAAAAACATTTCCAATTTCTTATTTCCAAATTAAAAGGCTCAATTCAACTTTTCCAGCACCAAGTTTCTTATTTCTTTGGTCATCTTTGAATTGACCAATTTCTTAAAGAATTCCCTTTCTAAAGATACGTTCATTTATTAAGTTGAATAAGGATTTGCCCGGGGTGAAGTCCCACCATAAACGTCTGTTTCTTATTTCAAAAGAAGGGTAAAGAGTTCCCATTGATTTCCTATTTCCACATTTAAGACTCAATTGCATTTTGAGTGGGCACTGAATGTTTCAGGGTTAATTCCTTACTGTGGGATTTCCACCAGACAAATCCAGCTTATACAAATTAGTGACGAAACAGATCGTTGATTCGTTGCAATGAATGAGTCAGTTTCCTGGCCATTCACCGGAGCAAAGTGCTTCGGATCAAAGAGGAAAGCAAAGAACAATAGAAAGAAAGTCTATGAATTCTCTCCCTTTGCAGTGGAAATCCCTTGTAGTTGAGACACCTAAGGTCTTATCTGGCCCTTTCCCCCTCCTTATGGTGAAAATATAAGAAATAGAATTTTTATTCAAGTATCTAGCGGGAAGACAAAGATATATTTATTTAGGAAGTTTGGTGAGCAGTAGTTCTGCAGTATTCAAGTTATCAACAATTTTGACTGATTCCAAGCAGGTCCTGTCATCCCGTTCCTCACTTTCCTCGCTTTCTGTAGCCTCCAATTCGTAAGGGGAGTCCACCGATCCTTTGACTTTGCCGCTTTGCCCTATTACCCCGCTTTTAGGGTGAATTTGAAAAAACGAAATCTCTATTGCGTTAGGTACAGTGAAGACGAAGATATCTGGAAAGTTTCGCGAGGATTGGTTCAACGGTGCTCGAGTTTTACGTGCAACAAAATTTGCTTCATAAAATATTAACATAGATTGTAAAATTTCTTTATGAATAAAAAAGGTAACACTTGCACGATTCAGTAATCCACACTGTGTATTCAATACAACTACAACAACACAACACAATATGTGGCCTAACGAAAACACAGACATGTGGAGATGAGAATCTGTGTAACTAACAGAGGATTCAAGAGAAATTTAACATAGTTAACTAGCTGTTAACGGAGTTAAGTAAGTGCTGCTCAAGCCTTAGTGTAAAACACTATTTCTGCGAATTTGTCAACAATAAATATTGGACAGGAGTTTTTGGAGGATTTGTGACTTGCTAGACTCGTGAGGCAAAAATTTAACCTTCAAGTCTGTTTAGTGTTACTACAGCATCCATTACATTTTAATACAAAATTAGTCTCATTTCAAGTGTTCAATTGTAACTTTAAAGCACGGTTATTTGATGTTGGTATGTTATGTGTTAGACGGTATGACTTTCTCTAACCCTCTTTGGTAGCACACATGGCATGGTTTTCTTCTTTGTCCACAGATCATTTTGTGTGCAGCAATATCTTTTATCATTCCTCTGTAACTGCTCAAAGTGACTGTCCATTATCTGCTTCTGTAGCAATGTGGCAACAAACTCAGGACTTCACAATCAATAATATCTAAATACGAACAGCTTTTCAAGTCTGAAGGAAAACAGTCCTGAGAGCTCATGATGCACATGAGTTGGCCACCACAATCTTTCAAGTGTAATATTCATCAAAGTAAGGTCACAAATTGCAAAGGACTGTGACATCTATCTTCCTTGTGGTTTCTTGGTCTCGTCTTTGAAAATCTGAAATACGTCAGGTCTTTGTAAGAATGGCACAGGTAAATAGATATCGTAATGGTGTGCCAATGCAGTCTTGGACAATGGTCATTGAATGTTCAAAGTTGAATGAACACTTGCAAGGGGTGAATGCATAAATAATGATCTAATGCTGCCTTGATCTTTACATG
Organism: Aurelia sp. 3 sensu Dawson et al. (2005); assembly: GCA_964020215.1. NCBI lineage: Eukaryota > Metazoa > Cnidaria > Scyphozoa > Semaeostomeae > Ulmaridae > Aurelia > Aurelia sp. 3 sensu Dawson et al. (2005). Next base: position 19,293,093 of record OZ026573.1, on the reverse strand, counting down.
AATCTTACAAGTGAATATATTGCCTTTCACTCCTACAACAATAAACAATAAAATGAACTTGGATGTGTAAAGGTATTGCAAAGGATACGACTATTGTGGGCTATGGTTGGCAGCATGCAATGAAATTGGCTTCTTGGCAGACACTAGCAGTTTATTGTCAATGGGGTGTTATGGTGAAGATGGAATCACAAGTGACTTTTACATATCCATTGCATTGAAGGAATATTTATCAATTAAAGTGATATATCGGAACTCTATCAGACACAAATGATCATTGTCAAGGATCCTTATCACTCATTTCTGTGCAATTTTCTGCTTGATAATTTCCTTGTTTTTCGAAGGGAAATTATCGTCTATTCTGTTCTATAAACGATTCATTCACAATTCTGAAGACATTTCCTGTTTGATTGGGTTTGATAAAGGGGATATGATGAAACCTTCAACCACTATTTTGTTAGCAAAACTTAGAAAAAGTATGCACGTAGTACTTGGCCAGAGCCTGAATTCCTCGTACCCTACCTCCTATTTGTTTTGCAGGCTAAGGCCGCTAGGTCCTCCCTTGCCTTTTCGTCTTTGAAGCTCGATCCCTTCTGAAAAACCATATGGGCGATTCTGACACGTGAAGAATGTTTCGGAATTTTGAATGTTAATCTCAATTAAATCAAAATGATTACCTACCTTCGTGTTTTTGTTTGCATTTCCTTGCTGTCCAGCTGCGATGCGAATTCGTTCGTCGACAAAGCACTATCGAATAAGGTCTGTTGTTCTTCCTGTTTGGAATGTCCTCATTTGCATATACTCCATCCAAACAAACGGACACGGAAATTTCTTATCAAACTCGTATAAATGGCTGCTCGCGCATGCGCACTCCCAGCAACTAGCAGGTATGATTAAATCTTAGTACATGTATTACTGAATCGTGCAAGTATTACTGAACCACTATCAATCAGAGGTCAGATTGAACGCTGCCATCACATTTCTATGGGTGCCATCAGCATATAGAAAGAGCAGATAGAGCAGAATACGGGGAGAAATTAATGGCAATGTCTGACGAAAATGAAACAGATGGTAGCGAGAGTGACGAGTCAGAGGTCAGTAGAGAGGAGGTTACGGACAGCGAGGAGGATATGCCGGAAAAGGAGGAGTCAAAAGCGGTAAAGACAGACCACACTGCTAATCGGTTGGATGTGATAGAGAGAAGATTGGAAGAAATTGAAACAAGATTAAAGGAGAAGGATAAAGAGCAGTATGATGAGAATAGAAAGGAAGCTAGGATGAAAGTGATAGACGAAAAAGTATGTTGAGCTGATGATTAAGGCAGAAAAATTGGAAAAAGAAAATAGAACATTAAAAGATGAAAATTGTGGGCTAAAAATAAAAATTTTTGAATTGGAAAAAGTGATTGAAAAAAGTGGAAACAAACCTGGTATTGAAACATCTTCGCAAGCTTCCTTTTTGAAGCCTCAGCAGGTATCTACGAGCCATAACCCTTGGGAGTTTGCCAGAGAACAAAGAAATTTTAGTACGACTACAAATATTGCAAAAAAAGATATTCAGACGGATTTTAAAAGATCATCACAAAACATCCAGACTATGCATCAACAAGGGAACGGGGGAAATGTGAGCTCAGCTGCGCGTGAATTGGATGCGTCTGGTGAAGAAGCATCTCAAGGGGCGAGCCTCCATTCAAAAGGAATTTGGGAAATCCCCAAAGCAACGGCAAGATCAGTTAAATTTTTTAAAGAGACAATTCCTATAAAAACAACAAATAGGTTTAATCCTTTAGAAGAATATGCAGCTTGGGGCACAGAGAGAGTTGTCCCTCGTGAATTCTCGCATGCCTCTGCGTTGCACACAAATGATGAAGTACTGTCTCAAGGAGGAGAAGAGTCCAATCCTGAGGGAATCTGTCAAATGCCTAAACCAACTGAAAAAAGTCTTGAGAACAAAACAACAACCAGCGAATATAATCCCTTTGCTGAAACCACGGATTGGGGTAGAGTAAGAAGTGAAAGAAACACAGTTACCGGTGAACGTTCTTATTCAGAAGCTGTAAAAAGGCGTAAAGTTGAAAACAACGAAATCCGTCACACGCAAGCAACATCAACATCTTGGGATCATCAAACGGCGGAAGAGCAAAGAAGCCTACCATTTCTATAGTCGGAGACTCCATGTTGAGAAATGTTCGAAAACAAGCGTTCAATCGTGAGATTAGGCATTTCTCCTCATACGTCAAAACATTTCCAGGAGCAACGGTAGAGCATATGAAATCCTATTTAGAGCCTACGATTTCCATGCAGCCTGATGGTATTATCATTTTGTGTGGCACAAACAACCTAAGGAGAGAAGCACCACATGAGACAGCAAACAAGATTATCAAATTGGCAGTCGATACCAAGAAACGAGTGAAGAATGTGGCAGTTTCAGCAATCATTAGAAGGGCTGACTCGGAAGAACTGGAATGGAAAAGGAAACAAGTAAATCATTTGGTTGAACAAGGTTTGAAAACATCTGAAATCAACTTTATTAGACACGACAATATTCAAAATGGACATTTAGACAATTGGGGCTTACACTTGAATACAAACGGATCGAACATATTAACAGGTAATTTTATAGATTTCTTAAGGGGAGTTTGACTAGGTTATGCAAATCTTTCTCAAATTGTTCTCCAAACAAGTTCCCTTTTCCTTAGTGAAGAGTCATTCTCTAGCACAAACTTGCAAAATGGTAGCTCTTTGTCTTCAGTTAACGGTAGCATACCCCCTATAGAATCATCGTCCCCATCGTCTACTTCAACAGATATTTCTGTAGAATCTAATGATTCATGTGACATTGACAAACTTTTCAGCCTTAGGACAGAGTATCATAACCACCCACTCATCGGTTTTCTTGAATATCAATAGTCTTAGAAATAAGATTATTGATTTGAGAGTATTAATGGAAAGATGCTTACCGGATGTTCTGGTCATAGAGGAAACTAAAATTAACTCTGATTTCAAAACCGAATCTTTCTTAGTGAATAACTACCAAAAACCTATGCGTCGCGACAGAAGTGAATTTGGCGGGGGTATTATGCTATATGCTAGGAAAGGTGTTGTTTGTAACAGAGTCCCAACTTTAGAGACTCGTTCTCTAGAACTTTTACGCTCTGAAATGATAGTAAACAAAAAGAAGTGGATTGTCTACAGTATTTACCGGCCCCCTGAATCCAGTAATATTGAAGCTTTCTTTAGCGATCTTTCAGTTACGCTAAACTCTGCTTTAGATAAATATGAAAACATAATCGTAATGGGAGATATTAACATTGATACCCTAAACAAGCAGGATACAGGATATAACAGAATAGTATCCTTTTGTGATGTCTTTGGGCTGTCTAATTTAGTGACTGCCAAAACATGTTTTACTAAAAATAGCAGTTCTTCGATAGATGTCATCCTCACAAATCGGCCGAGATGCTTTCAAAAAACGTCCGTTTTTGAAACGGGTATAAGTGACTATCATGGTCTTATCATGACGGTTATGAAATCTCGTCTTCCCAGACTTAAGCCTAAAGTAATAAAATACCGTAGTTACAAAAAGTTTGATGCAAAAAAATTCTTGTCAGATGTAAAGGTGGCAAAGTTTGATGTTGTTGATGATCCTGAACAAGCTTATGATAACCTTGCCTGTACTTTTCGTAAATTGGTCGACAAACATGCCCCTCTAAAAACGAAAGTGATACGGGGAAATAGCGCTCCTTTCATTACTCCAGAATTAAAAAAGGGAATTTATACAAGAACCAGGTTAAAGAAGAGATACAACAAAAATCCTTCCAAAGAAAATGAACTAAATTTTAAAAGACAAAGAAATAAATGCGTTGCCTTGAGAAAAAAGGCAATTAAGCAGCATTTCAGAAAAGCAACAGAAACTGGACTGGTGTCAAATCGTGATTTCTGGAATCTTGTGAAACCTTTCCTTTCTAACAAAGGAGGCTTAGCTGGAAATGACATTTCTTTAGTTAAAAATGATACAATTGTAACTGAAGACAGGGAGCTGGCTGAGATCTTTAACGATCACTACATTAACATCGTAGAAAAATCTAGTGGTGTTAAACCCTGTAATATTGCAGATACGGCTGCAACTGATGATGACCGGCAAATCATTGGTTCGATTCTCGAAAAATACAAAAACCATCCAAGTATTTTAGCTATCATTCAAAATCCTGCGAGAAATTTCCATTCATTTTCCTTTCATGAAGTAGAGGTGTGTCAAGTCATGAAACAATTAAAGTCTTTGGATGGTGGAAAATCTACGGGTGAAGATCAAATTCCGCCAAGACTGGTGCTGTTAGCTGCAGATGAACTTGCACTCCCGTTAACAAATGCTATCAATAGTAGCATACGAAACTATAAGTTTCCAAATAATGGAAAACGCGCCGCTGTTTGTCCTTTAGATAAAGGAGAGGCAAATCGTACAGTTGAACGAAATTTTCGTCCCGTTAGTATACTTAATGTTTTCTCCAAAATTTATGAAAAGATTTTGAAAAACCAACTTATCCCATACTTAGATGAAACCCTTTCGCTGTTCATTGCTGCCTATAGAAAATCATATGGTACACAACATGTTTTGATAAGAATGATCGAAGAATGGAGGGTTAAACTCGATAATGATTACATAGTAGGGGCTGTCCTTATGGATTTGTCGAAAGCCTTTGATTGCATTCCACATGATTTACTTATAGCCAAACTACATGCCTATGGCTTTGATGAAAATGCTCTAGTCCTGATATACTCCTACCTGAAAAGGAGGAAACAGTCTGTTAGAATCAATAATACGTATTCCTCTTTCCAAACTATTTTATCAGGGGTACCTCAAGGCTCTGTTTTGGGCCCTATTTTATTCAATTTTTACATTAATGATCTATTTTTGTTCGTCAAAGAAGCAACATTGCATAATTATGCCGACGATAACACTCTGGCTTATTTTTCCAAGACTTTATCAAATTTGATTGAGGTACTGGAAGAAAAAGCTGGGGTTGCTTTGACTTGGCTGAAACAAAACCAAATGATAGCTAATCCAGAAAAGTTCCATGCACTCCTTATCAAAAAGGATCAAACAAACACAAGTGGAGAAAATTTCAACATCCAAGGAAAAACATTCAAATCGGAAGAAACGGTCAAGTTACTAGGAATTCACATAGACTATAAACTGAACTTTGAACAGCACATCTCTGAACTTTGCAGAAAAGCTGCATCACAACTCAATGTCTTAAAAAGACTAAAATGATTTATTGGTTTTAATGAAAAGAAGATCCTAGTTCAGAGCTTTGTCTATTCTAATTTTGATTATTGCCCCTTAGTATGGTATTTCTCTTCAGCTAAATCTTTGCAAAAAATTGAAAAAATTCAAGAACGTGCCCTTAGATTTTTACACAATGATCACCTTAGCTCATACGGTGACTTACTTTCGAAGTCAGAAAGATGTACTATGCATGTTTCCCGTCAAAGAGTCCCCTGCATAGAAGTTTTTAAGACTCTGAAAAATTTAAACCCTTCCTTCATGCAAGATATTTTCAAAATAAAATCTTCTAGCTACTCACTACGAAAGTCCAATGACTTACAGCATTATAGACCAAATCAAGTCACCTTTGGTTCAAATAGCCTTCGATCTTTGGGACCTCAAATCTGGAATGGACTGCCAAATGAAATAAAATCGGCAGAAAATCTAAATAGCTTTAAAAACATGATAAAAAAGTGGGATGGCCAAAACTGTAAATGTGGTGCTTGTAAATATGTACCTCCAAATTAGTTTATTTTATTTAGTTAGTTTATTCAAAGATTGTAAAAATATTTATTCATTTATTTATGTTAATATATTCATCGATTTAGATTAGTTTACTTTGTACGTTTGTATATAGTAAGCTAGCTTTTATGTACATAAATCGATGTAAAATAAGTTGACAAACAAACAAAAAGCATCCACAAAGAAAGGTCGAAGGTTAAGGTCTATTGTTGAATTGAATTGCTAAAATTTGGGTACAAAACCCCTCCTCACATTACCCCAAGATATTGTACGAAGAAGAGTATTGGACCACAAGAAAGCCTTTATCGTCAGCTATTTTTCATCGTTTTTCTGAAATTTTTGGAGGTAAGCAGTAGGCGTGAGGAGCTGCGTGCGGGAAAGTGTCACAAACAGGAATGTGCGTAACAAAATTCTTCATCGCTTATATACATAGATTTATTGTTTCAGAGGCAATACCCAAGCATTATTAAGTTGAAAAAAAGCAAGAAAGTCAGCTAGAGAAGGGAATCAAAAGTATTCGCTGAAATAAGAAATAATTTCAACAGACAGCAGTGTTCCCCACCGGGACTTTCTGGCTGGGGAATATTAAAAATACTTTTGGGTGGGGGAGTCATTCAAGGGTACCTTTTTAAAGGTGGGGGCTTATTCAAGGATTCCGTAGGTTTTGGATTACAAAACGTTTCGCATGTTCGCTCTGGGAATCCCCGTGTAGGCTTGCTCATGATAACTTTTCATTTCGTGTTGCAATTGTCATCACAGACAGCCTCATGTTTCTGCAGCGGACACATCAGCTAAAGATAAGAGTTGCGGAGCCTTGATCTCTGCGGGAGTTGTTCAAGTGATTACTGGCTAAAAATGTCAACAGGCAGCAAATCCCTCTCCAAACAATTACTCGGTAGGATGGCTGCGTCACACAGTTAAATAAGGACTTAACCAAGGTGAAATCCCGCTCAGAAAGCAGGGCCACCGAGAGACTTTTGAGGCCTGGGAACAAAAATGCGCAGTGACGACCCTGCAAGGGAAGCCACCAGAAATGTTTTGATCGCAAATCAATTCAGATTAAATACAATCATAATCATGCTTTAGATTTGGTGTGAAGAACTAATTAATATCAACTATTTACAATGTGCTCAAAATCTCAGACACGATGGTGAATAGATTTGGACAATCAATTAAGATCATACACAATCAACCGAAGAACTGCAAAGAGTGTGGATTTATGACCATACAAAATCAAAAGAGATTCAAGGCGGCAACACAAATTTTCAAATGTTTGCAGGGAACTGCCGTTCCAAATATTACATCGTATATCGATAAAGTAGATCATAAAGTACAACAAAAGGGGAAATTCATCGACACTTCGCCTTCCAAAAGTCAGAACGGAGGCTGCAAGAAAGTCATTTCAGTTTCAAGGTCCTTCGTGTTATAACGAACTCCCAATTGACATTCGAAAATTAACGTCAATAATTCAGTTCAAACATCACTTGTAAGAACATTTCTTGAATAACTAGTTCACTTTAGAGACCATTATAAACGATTTTAACTATTTGCTTTATATTTTAAGAAAGGATCAGTTAATTTAACCTCGTACTTAACCTAGTGAGCAATTGCCTTCACTTATAACGATGTATGTACTTTTTTTAAACAGGACCCTTATTGATAACAGTGCCTTTGGCACTGAAAAGGTTTTAGCCTGTATAAATATTTTTATTATTATCATTGTTATGTACTCGACAAGTATGTCTAAAAAATGATATTACAAATTTCATAACATCATGGCCAGGCTACTTACAAATTCTACAATTACATTTTCACCCATAAAGGCTCTATCTTTGCTTTAAACCCTTTAAGCCTGGTTCCATTGGATCGCAAGGATCGCTGGCGACGCAAGGATCGCACAAATTTGTGACCAGCGATCGTTGCGTAGAAATGGAAACTGTCTTGTTCAGTTTGCCAGCGATCGTTGCGTTGCCAGCGATTCTTGCGTTTGCGATCTGCGATCGCAGCGATCCTTGCGTTAAAGGGAAGCCGACTGAGCATGAATTTCAATGATCGAGACCTCTCTTTCAAATGATATTTCTTTGTTATCTTTTACCGCCATTGTAAGAATTGGATTTTGGTGCCAAACTTCTAAGATTTGTGCGATCGTTGTAATAAATGGAAACTACATGACGCAAGGATCGCTGACAGTTGCTGGTCACAAATTTGTGCGATCCTTGCGTCGCCAGCGATTCTTGCGATCAAATGGAAACCAGGCTTTAGATTCGACTAAAGGAATTTAAGAACATTTCGTTCAGTTAATGTTGATTTTGAGGGCCCCTAGACCCTGAGGCCCAGGGGCAAATTGTCCCTGTCCTCTCCCTCGGTAGCCCTGTCAAAAATAACTGCTTTTTTATTTAAATAATGATAGGGAGGGATTCCACAGATTTTTTATTTCCACTTTGAAGAGTCAATTTAAACCCCCAGATGCAAAGGTTCTTGAATTTCTTACATAATTTCTTGTATTTATAGTATTTCTTACATTTGTTTGGTCATGAATTTCGTATATAGATTCCTATACAAAGATTTGTGTCCATTCATCCAATAGAGTCAATCATTGTCAGGTTGCAGGGTATCGTTTTCTCACAAAGTTTTGGTAGCGCGTAGTTCTAGAACCATTTGTCATCAAGGGGATAAATTCATAGGAAAGTGTTATTTCAATGTTAATCGCTTAAGTTTATACGTTTCGAGAAAATTTTTCCTGAATCTTTACAGAGTAGTAATGGCAAGACTATAATTTGGAGGTAAATCTGCAACTACCTAGATAGAAAGGTTAGTGGGCATAGCCTGCTTCATAAAAATGAACGTCAGTGAATTACGAAGAATAGGGTAATAGCATGTGTAGGAGAGGATTGTTGGAATGACATCCTAGAATGAAATTAAAGTGAAATTTGCCCTAAGTATGTATGTATGTATGTATGTATGTAAAATTGCGCCAATTCAAAATAAGATAAAAAAAAACATTTTTACAGGAAAATAAACGGAGAGCTAATTACATGTGTACAAAGATAATAATACGAAAAACGAACTAAGATCTAGAATAAAATAAATCATAAACTAGCTGTTAACGAAGTTAAGTCAGTGCTGCTCAGCCTTAAATGCAGTATCGTATAACTAAAACGGAGTAAGCTGTTCAAATTCATATCGCTAAAATAGCTCATTTCGCTCTACGGTTATTAAAATCTTGTTAAGGAGCTATCATCAAATATTAAGCTGTTCCGAAAACAGTTTCAAAGCGAAATCATCAAAAACTCTAGACAGTAGGGCTGATTCAAGTGAAATAAATTTCAACATCAAAGTTAGCCTTTCTGCTTTAGAATAGGCCATATAGTATGTCGAATGAAAATTATTTTTCTTGACTGGTGGCTTCTCGAAAGCACCTTTTGACTTATCCGGCACAATTTATATGATCCTACACAATTCGGCACTATAGTATGATTTCGTTCTTTTGACTTATCCGGCACAATTTTCAAGAAAAAATGATCCAGAAGTCCTCAACTTGTATAATATTCCTAAATTTCGACAAATATCGACAATGCACGGATTTTTAGTAAAGAGATGAGAACCTAACATAGCAACAAATTTGTAATAAAAGACTGGCTGGAGGCAAAAAAACACGACTTATATTTCAGCAAACTTAGGCCTTCGAACTTACGTTCTCTTCAGAATGTGACAAACATTAGTCCACAAAATATGAAAAAATGTCAGTCACACTCTGAAAAGAACACAAGTTCGTTAGGTCTAAGTGTACTGAAATACTTAAAATACAAGTGAATAAATTGCCTGTCAATCCTTCAACAACACATAATGAAATGAGCTTGTATGTTTAAAAGTTTTGCAATGGATATGAGGATTGTGGGTCATGGTTGGCAACATAAAATGAATGTGACTCCTTGGTAGACAATAGCAGTTTATTGTCAGTGGAGTGTTATGCTGAAGATAGAATCACACGACACACAGATCATTTGCACTGTGCGAACATTTATCGATGAAAGCAATATCGAGACTGAGACTCTTTCAGCTGCAAATATGATCATAGTCAACGATCCTTATCATTCACTTTTGTGCAATTTTCTGTTTGATGATTTCCTTTGAAACGGGAAATTATCGTCCATTCTGTTCTAAAACCCATTGGGTTTGACATAGTATGATGCCACGCAGGCTAATGTGCTGTTTGTTTATTGTAGCAGGGTTAGGCCGCTAGGCCCGCATTGCCTTGCCTTTTCGTCTTCGAAGCTCTAGCTCTTCTGAAACCATGAGCGATTCTGACACGTGAAGAATGTTTCAGTATTGTCTATGTTACCTCACAAATAAGTCAAAATGCTTTCCTGTTTTTGTTGGTATTTCCTTAATTTTGTTTGAGCCTTGTCGAGCTGCGAGTTGAAATTTGATAGCAAATGAAGGATCTTGCGGTTAGCAGATATTGTAAAAAGTCATGTGTCTCACGCAGGTCTTTGATCGCACATGCGCATTAGGGCAAAAATACTTCGTCCACCCTCGATTCTCTGCCCTATATGACTGCTCGCGCATGCTCGCAGCAAAAACACCCCCAGTTTAAAATGGCAGGGATAGCATTAAAAGGTCAGCGTGACCTTGTTTCCATAATGGTCCCCCTAGCGGTGTTCTTGAAAGAAAAGTTTTCTTGAAAAAAGAAAGAAAAGTGCAAAAAACATGTATTCCACATCATTATAGAGAGTAATGATCGACTCTTGTTTTAATTGGAAAATTTGAAAATTTAGTAATATTCATAAGGGTTGTCTTCTCGCTTTTTGAGCTCTTTAAAGAAATTGTCCTTGATCTTATGTTTGAAATTGTTTATGCATTACGCAGGTTGATTTACGCAGGCTGGTGGTGCAAAAAGCATGTAAGACTGGGGAGAAAGTAACAAGAAAGGGTCTCTAGAAGAGGCTTTGTTAATGTTTGGATCAATATTCAATAGATAAACAAGGAAACGAGAAGCATAGCAATAGAGCGATTAGGGTCTGTGATTTTAGAAGGTAAAGAGCGTAGATATCTACAGGCGAATTTAGGTAATTTCTTGATGTAAATGTTAACATTCTTATATGCCTCAATAGATTGCTGCAAGTGTTAGGAGACGCAGGAGACGCCACTAGATTCATGGAATAGTAAAGGCGACCAAGAGAAGAAAACAGCTGTAAAGTGCATGGAAGAAAAGTACACGTCAGAAAAAGCTAAATTACAATTTATATCAATTGAAAGCTGCAATGTGGCCTATATGCAATTTAAATGGATCATGTGCTGGAATGGTTCCCATAACGGAAAGAATGAAGCATGAAAAATCCATTTGCCTTTTAACGGGGTAGTGATCAATGACTATTTACAAGTCAATTAATCGGATTTATGCTAGCAACTTCATTTGAGATTATAAAAGGGGTAGTCGAGCAATAGAAGGAGAGGCTAGAATCGGGAATAGTATGAAGTTATCTCAGAACAAGAACTTTCCAAACAGTGGCTATAAGTAAAAGAAAACAGAACGGGGCTCCAATTGAGCAAAGTCAGAGCCATGGTTTAGATACCTGAAACTTAGAGATATGATAATTCGCGAGTTACGAGGTGTCAGTTGCGAGTTGTTTTTTACTTCTATTTTGCGAGTTGTGAGTTGCGAGTTGCGAGTTGCGAGTTGCAAGTTGCGAGTTGCGAGTTGGTTTCCCATCATATCAATTCAACATATTCTTTCGTTCCAATTTTAGATGCTAGCAACGCTTCTTATGAGTTTCTTCCATGAATTTCTACTTCTCTTGGAGGAAAAGGGTTATGTTTTGGGACTAAGATTTTAGTTGAATGTTTCTCGTTCGGAACTGCCCGTTGCTAAAGTAATTTCAAAGTTTGCGTCGACCGTGTTTCCTTTCAAGGGCACTGCAAGGGGAAAGTGAGATCTGGATTTGCTAAAGTCACACTCAAGGAATGAGGTTTTGGTGTTGGTGCTATACCGACTATCAATAAGATTCCATGTACAATACGACTGGGAGCAGAACGGGACTGAGGTGCACCCTTCAGGAACCTTTTACTTTGATACGTATTTCTTCTTTGCACTAATACTTATTTAGAAAGAATTTTGCGACCTCAGATCAGAAAAGGGGTTTCCTCTAGTTATGTTGGGTATGCTCAGTACTTGGGGGGAAGGGCTTAGAATGGATCTTTCCCAAAGTGGGCCTGAAATGCGATAAAGTTTGCTAGATTACGTATGATGCAGCCCTCCAAGACCCTATGTCTCCAATGCCTATGGTTTTGCCTGATGTTGACAAATGTATTGACACCGTTTGAGAGAAATCTTCCTAAGTACACCCAAAGCCCCTTGAACAGACAAAAGTATTTTGGACATTTCTTCATTTAGCGAAGTAGAAATTCATTCAAGAAAATCATAAGAAACTTCGGCTAGAATCTAGAATTAGAACAAAAGTATAGAATGAATTGATATGGTTGAAAACCAACTTTACTCATAACTCGCAACTCGCAAAATATGAGTAAAAACCAACTCGCAACTCGCAGCTGACAACTCACAGAATATACAGGGTGTCTCAAAAAATTGTTCGATGTTTGATTAAATATCAAAAAATAAGGACAACATGAACAGGCTCATGGAAAGATAACCCTGTTCCTAAGATCATGAATTAATTTTAGAGACTAAAATCGTGCAAATCGGTTGAAAATTCACTGAGTTATGAGCTATCGAAGGTCGGAAATATGCGATAGCTGAAACCAGAAATCCCCCAGACTACTTGTATTGCAAAAAGCTGGAAGACGGAGGTAAGAGAAGCTTATCCAAGGTCATAGCTCTCGTTGATATCAGAGCAAACCAAATAGGACTTCTAAAGTAAATTATTTCTTGCGATCATTCTAAAAATTTCCTAACATTGCGTAAGTCCAAAAACAATGGTTCAAAACATAATTGGCGAAAGACTGAATTTGTTTCCTCAAAGCATCCATATGCTTGACAGTTAGGTTATCAAAAACCTGTTTGAATCCCATTTGGTTCGCTCTGAAACAATTGAGAAATAACAGAAACGACGGCCTATGGGACTTTTACCAAAAATGCCATTTTGAGGCCTCTGGTTTCAGCTTTCGCACAAACTTGAACTTCAAAACCTCGTAACCCCATGAATTTTTATCGGATTTGCAAGATTCTTGTGTCAAAAATTAATTTAAAAGCTCAGAAAAAGGGTGACTTGACCAAAGGTCCATTCAGCGTATCGCTATTTTTTAGTATTTAATCAAACGTCGAACAATTTTTTTGAGACACCCTGTAATCCCTCTGAAACTGAGTGAAGAGAGTCATGGAACAAGGTTTTTCTTTTGTTTGTATACGGGCCTCTACTTGAAACGTCGCAAGAAAATGGCGACCAGAAATCACATTCGTCGGATGTCGTTCGCTATCAGCGATACAGACACTACACCAAAAAGTGGAGCAGCCTAACTTTAACAAAAAGATGGCGACAGATTTTTAAAGAGTTGCAGCTTGTCCAATTGGTGAGCTTTTATCTCACTTCCAGGCCGCTAGGCTTCATTTTCTGAAAAATTTTCCACAACACCCGATGTCCCATAATAATTTTCCAAGTTAAACAACTCATTACGTTTGATCGATCAGTCATGGCATATAAGATCATGAACAGACTATGTCCAGAAAACCTTTGCAATTTACCTCAGTCCGTTTGGGGTTATGTTTGAATTCGACGAATGGTTTCAATAATGATGCCCAAATTAATAAACCGTCCGTTCGTTAACTTTTTCATGAAACCTGATGCAAGTTGCTACAAAATTTCTATTTCTATTTCTATTCCCATTCCTATTTCTATTTCTATTTCTATTTCTAATTATTTATACACCGTGACCCTTCAGCAACAAAGTAACTTTAGCTAAAAAAAACATAAATCTAATTACAATCATTTTTAAAACAAAAAAAGAAAACTACTGCTGATCTTCCAGGGGGCCGTGTTTGCATTGGTTTTCAGCTCATCAAATGACTTTTAACTGTTTTTTTTATATTGATACAAGGTGGGGAGCTCCCTAATATTCATAGGAATCTCGTTCCAAGCCTTCAGAGCTGTGTAAGAAAATCTCGTTTTAGAATATTCCAGATTATACTTTGGGATTTGAAGGTTCTCACAAAATTTAGTATTATAGTTAGAGTAATGAGATCTCCGTTGAAATTTATTCCAAAGGTTTTCTGGACATAGTCTGTTCATGATATTATATGTCATGACTGATCGATCAAACGTAATGAGTTGTTTAACTTGGAAAAAATTCTTCGACCAGTCTTCCTTTATCCTGGCAGTTTCAATCATCGAAATGGCCCTGTCTTGAAAACGCTGTATATTCCATTTTGGAGTTGGATACACTACCCCATATGACATCAGCGCATCTTATATGACTCTCTACGAGCGCACGATAGACATTGCTTAATTGAGATTGCGAAACAATGTTTTTTAGGGTTTTTAAAGAAGCAAGGCCCCCGCGTACTTTCGCTTTGATAGCTATAAATTGGTCCTCCCAATTGAGTCCTTGATCGATAATTACCCCCAATGATTTCGTTTCCTTCACTCGTTTTATTTCTGAGCCATTTAATTTTAGTTTTTCTTGCTCGGTTATCTTATTAGTTCTATTTGGGTGGCCAATAAACATACCGGGTGAGCCAAAAAAAATTTCCCACCTAGAAAGATTCATAACACCAAGACTAATTCACAGATTTGAATCATTCAAATTCTAGTTGAAAACCGAAAGATCAAAATATTTTTCTGATTTTTCTCGCTGTCCTACCAGCACTACAAATATAGGCTAATTCAACTTTACAAAAATTTCATGTTTACAAAATGACTGAAAAATGGCCTAAAACATCGATCAATGCATAAATGACTTCTTGCACAGAATAATGAAGGAAATGCAACTTCTTATGGGTGAGAGATATCCTCTAGGCATTGATTGCCTTGGGATGGAAATTCTTTCGTATTTGTTTGAAAATCAATGTCTTATAACTCTTGAGGGAGGTGAAACGCCCATGGTCTATTGTTCGATTTGAATAGAGTCCTTACGATTTGATCAATGTTTTAGGCCCTTTTTCCGTCATTTTGCAACCATGAGATTTTTATAAAGTTGAATTTACCAATACTTCTAGTGCTAGTAGGACAGCGAGAACAATCACAAAAATACTTCGATATTTTAACTTTTAACTAAAATTTGAATAATTCAAATCCGCGAAGTAGTCTTGGTGCTATGAGTTTTCAAAAGTGGGAACTTTTTTCTGGCTCACCCGGTATATTCTGCTTTTTGTGGATTAGCACTTAATTTATTCAGTCGCATCCACTCAGAGATATTACTTAATTCATCTTGGGCTTTGCGAACCAACTCATCGACACTTGAAGATGCCAACGATACTTGAGTATCATCAGCATACATGCCAGCCTTAGATGCTTTCAATCATTTTTCAAAGTCATTTAGATACACTATGAACAGAAGAGGACCCAAACAGGATCCTTGGGGAATCCTGCATGTGACAGTCTTAGCCCTAGACTCATAGCAGTTAAGCTTGCAGCATTGTTGTCTGCCTTCCAGATATGATCTGAACCAGTTACCGGCTAATTTTCGGATTCCATAGGCTTCTAATTTTTCAAGCAAGATCTCATGGTTAAGCAAGATCTCATTTCATAGAGTTATTCTACGACTGAGTCTTTGAAAGCATGATTCGTAACATGGTGATCTATTGACTAGGGATTCTAGCCTTCGCTGTCGAAAAGTAAACAGAAATATAAAGCTCGGTTGCGACAAATCCAGCCTAGCTTATTCAATCAGAGTTGGTAAAGTTGTAGATCAACAACCTAGCTAAAGATATAGCAAAAAAACCAAAAATTATTCTAGTAGCTTTGCAGATAAATCCAATTTTCTGAAATCAACAGAAAGTTTTGAAAAAAAATTTGCACAGCAAACCCTAATGGAAGCATTGCTATTTTCATGTCCCAGGGGGTACATGACTTGCGGATGGACAGGGGTCTGCCGCCCGGTTTTCAGAAAGGTATCCTCTTCTAATTACCGAAACTTGCGGTCATACCCACTTTTATGACGAATTTTGGCTGAAAATCACCCATTTTTGCCATTTCTCGCCAATTTCTGGATAACCCGCCCTTGTTTATGGAAAATTTGCCAAAAAGGGGACCCTTTTTTAGAGAATTTGGGGCCCAAAATCCCACCCATATGGGAGGCAACATACCCGTATCCTCAACATGTCATATACCCCCCCCTGGTTTCATGTCTTTTCAATTGCCAAGACTGTGTAGAATGACTTCCTTTTTTTACCGCTTTTCGCTAAACCGGATGGCATTGGAGAAATTAACTGTGTTAGAACGGTTTTGCAAAGCGGCTACTCGCTGCTCAGTGGAGCGGAAAGCAGGGTTACCTTAAGATAATTTTTGGAAAATCTGCTTTTAGACAATCTCTTATCAAAGTGTTGGGTCCCTGTTAAAAATCAAGGTTTTGCCCCTGCCCCCGTTTCAATTTTCAATGAACTTTAAACGGGCTTTGTTTGACGTAGATCCCGGAAAAAATGATTCGTCGAAGCAAGCAGCAATGAAGTAGGTTGATGGGGAACAATATTTCCGAAAAACGTAGATTTTCGTCGAGGTCCAACACTTTTCTAAAAGATTTAAGATCGTGAAGTTCTTTCGGGTCACCTAAGATGTGCTGAGAAAGAAAGCTATCAACAAGAATCACTCCATCATCTATTTCATATTTTTCATGGAAGGCAGCAATTTGACAGCTTGCTTCGTGGATGGGAATGACTTGATATTATCCAATCATGAGCCCAATTGCTTAGCTTTCCAGGTCATGGCTCATGTCCTTGGCTGCTGCTAAAACATCATTGTCAATATTGTTATTATGATATTATCATTGCTAGTATCATTATGTAACTATGGAGCTGAACTGAATTTGCATTTCCTTCCTAGGTATGAGAGGGCTTGTTTGGTGAACAGATGAAAGCTCATTTTGACAGACTGCTCCTACAAGTCATGGCCTCAGTGAGAAAAATGGGATACCTAACAGTGATTCATGGAGCATTTATTTTGCCTTTGTGTTTACTATCCAAGCAATATTCGTTACAAGCGACACTTTTTGGAGTCTTCTATGACAATGGATATCAGACAGTTCTCAATACATCATCGAAAGAATTGAATACGACTTCTAAATCTTCCATAATCAGGAGAGACTTCGGTTTGCATCAATTTATGTATCAGATTGAGAAAATAGGGGAGGATATAGCCACAGCAGGAGGCGATAAATCATTTTTGTTCACGGATGCTTCGTCTTTAGGAAAAGAAATCATGAAAGAAGTCGTAAAAGCGAGAAGTGAACTGGTCAGCAAAGGCAGGAGAATGATTTTTGTCGATAATGCATTCAGTGGGGAAGCACAAGTGAGTAATATATTAATAGCGTCGAAAATTTACAGGATCCCACTGCTGTACAAGAAACTCCAAAATGAAGGAAGCAAATGAAGGAATCAAAGAGAGGCGTGAAAATGCTTCAAATTTGGGTGCTGCAGACATCTTTTCTTTGATGGAAGCACTTTCTCTGAGGCTGCCAACGGTATCTGTTCAGGTCCTGTTCAAGGGCCTGATATTCGCCCTTCGAGGCGAAGAAAAGGTTTGACCATGGCATCATTAAATGTCAATAGCCTCACCACGAAGATTGATAAAATATGTTTGCTTGTAAAGAAAGAACGAAAGCATTGATATTTTGGCCATAAATGAAACCAAAATTGATCAAGAAATTGATGATAGGCTTATCTCGTTAGGAGATTTTTCTCTTTGTAAGGTATGACAGGAGCAGGCAAGGAGGTGGTGATGCTCTCTATGTCAGAAGAAATACAGTAAGGTTTCAACTTCGAGATGATCTTCCAAATAAATCACTTAAATTGATTTGCATGGGGGTAGATCCCCCGAATTCAAATCCGTTCATTGTTATAGCTTGGTATAGAGCACCCAGTGAGCCAAACTCTTGCTTTGACAACCTTCATGAAAACCTGAGCTTTCTTAATGGAGAGGGGAAAGAAATTATTATCCTAGGAGATACGGAACTGTGGTTTCTGTCATAGAGACACTACTCCGAGCCATATTGTGCAGTTACGTGAGCTGTACGAACTTTTCGATATGAAGCAGATAATGAAGGAGCCTACTAGGGTTACGCAAGACAGTTCAACTTTGATTGATCATTTAGCTATCACCAACTGTAGCAATATCACTTAGAGTGGAGTGCTTAAGATTTGTCTTAGTGACCATTATTTTGCATATTGTGCTAGAAAGTTGCGTGGTGGTGTTAAACATCAGCACAAATATATTACATCTCGTCAGCTAAAGAATTTTAATCAAGAGGCTTTCCTCTCATATCTCTTTGAGGTTGAAGTGCTCAAGACATTGATGGTGCAGTACGCAAGTGGACCCAACTATTTGCGCTTATTCTAGAAAAGCATGCACCTACTTTAAGAAGACGTGTGTCTGATAGATATACGCCTTGGCTGAATGCTGACTATTTCAAGTTGGCTAAACGCGAGATAAGTTAAAAACTCGTGCTGTAAAAAGCAACTCCAAATTGTTGATGGAATCTTTCAAGCAAATTCGAAACAGGCTAAATAACTTGAATTCACAACTTAAACGCGAGTACTTTTCTGAAAAAATAACGCAGTTTCAAGGTGAGATCAAGAAAACTTGGAAAACCATCAACCAAGTTATTAACACAAAGTCGAATACTACAGTTGTGCCAAATCTTAGTGTTGAAGGCCAAAAAATTTGGGGTAACAAAGCAATTGCATCATCAATGAGTGAGTACTTCTGCAGCATTGGGAATAAACTTAGTGAGAAAATTCCCAAGAAAGCCAATCCACTCTGGTCTGGTGAATACCTTCGGTAAGTTTCTCTTTTCTGCCATCATGGCAGATAAATTATCATCAACCTTGAATAAGATGAAGACATCGCATGGTTCAGGTCACGATGGCATTGCAAGTTTTTATTTGAAGATTGCTTTTCCAGTTGTTGGCGGGTCCTTGTGTGATCTCTTCAATGAATCACTGTTTGCAGGAAAATTTCCGGAGGACTGGAAAATAGCGTGTATTGCACCCATTTTCAAGAGTGGCGCAAGGGATGACAGGTCAAACTATAGGCCAATATCAGTTCTTCCTTTCATTACATTCTCTTAGCTTTTTTGACCCATTGACCCCCTGCAAATTATACTTTCCCCCCAAATTTTGGAGACAGGCAGTGCTTGTCAAAATAGCTCACAGGTGCATCAGGTATCATTACAAGTCACCCATTTAATTGTAATATTGCAGAAAGCGTAAGAAACAGGCTAATGTCATGTATTTCGACCCTCAACCCCCTATATCTTGAAAACGCCCCCCTAATCATCCAAGCAACATCCGGATTCGTATTCTACGCAAAAAGTTGAGCTAGGAAGAATTGGTCTGGTAAATTGCCAGCTCGGGTGATAATGCTCCCCCTCCAGCCTCTGGTCTATTATTGGTTCTCTGAAGAACCTTTATGGGTTCTTTGAAGTACCTTTAGGGGTTCTCTGAAGTACCTTTAGGAGTTCTTCGAAGAACCTTTACCGGTTCTCTGAAGTACCTTTATTGGTTCTCTAAAGAACCTTCATGGGTTCTCTAAACTTCAAGGAAATAAAAACTTATAATTTCCCTGATAACATTGAATGTGGTTTTGTTGAAATCAATCTAAAAAATAAGAAATGGCTGCTTGCGAATGTATACCGTCCTCCCTCTCAAAATGGAAGATATCTTTTTGAAGAAATAGGGAAATCGCTTGATGCCTATGGTACTAGGTATGAAAACTTCATTTTGATGGGGAATTTCAATACGGAAGAACAAGATGCTGACATAAGCAATTTCTTGGAAACATATAATTTGAAAAATTTAATGAAAAAACCAACATGCTTTAAATCCGATAGGCCAAGGTCAATTGACTTGATACTCACTAATAGAGTATCCAGTTTCCAAAACACAGATGCGATTGAAACTGGACTATCGGATTTTCATTGTATGATAGTGACTGTTTTAAAAGGCGGTTTTGTGAAAAGGGGCCCAAAATTAATAAATTATAGAGACTATCCAAATTTCAGGATCGATAACTTTAGAAACGATGCATGTATCGAACTTTCCAAACATATCCCAGTAGATTCAATGAGTTATGATACTTTTGACTCGGTAGTCAAACAAGTGCTAAACGAACATGCCCCTATAAAAAAGAAATACGTCAGAGCAAACGATTGACCTTTTGTGACAAAAGCATTCAGGAAAGCCGTTATGCTGCGGACGAAATTACGAAATAAATACAACAAGAAAGGACCAAAGAAACTGAGATGGCCTTCAAGAAACAAAGGAACAGATGCGTTAAACTTCTACGCGAAACTAAACGCAACTATTACCAAAATCTTGATCTCAAAAATCTTGGTGACAATCGAAAATTTTGGAAAATTGTAAAGCCTGCCTTTTCTGGTAGGGTTCAGACTTCTTCTAGTGTGACTCTGCTGGAAAATGACAAAGTTGTATCTGATGATAGAGCTGTTGCTGATATCTTTAATGATTACTTTGTTAACATTACAGGCTCTCTTGACATTGCAGACGCTGATTTGAACTTGTTGTCAACGGATGGTATTGATGATCCAGTTGATATCGCAGTGAGAAAACATAGTTTGCATCCAAGTATTAAAAGAATACAAGAGAACTTTAATCATTCCCAGATTTTTGAATTTACACCCGTTTCAGTAGTGGATGTAAACAATCAATTAAAAAGATTAGATCCAAAGAAAGCAACTCCTTTAGAGAGTATCCCAGGTAAAGTCCTGAAAGAAAACTCAGATATCTTTCTGCCTTACCTGACAGATACTTTTAATTTGTGCCTATCAGAAAATTATTTTCCTAACAAGCTAAAAGATGGAGATGTTTCTTCACTTTTCAAAAAGGATGATGCTTTCTGTAAAAAGAATTACAGGCCAATTACTGTGTTGCCAGCGACTTCAAAAATCTTTGAACGACTAGTATACGACCAGGTAATGCCCTTCGCTGCGAATTTTTTGTCGTCTTTGCTTTGTGGCTTCAGGGAAGGCTATAACACACAGCACGCTCTCCTAAGATTTTTGGAAAGCTGTAAAATGACCCTAGACAAGAGAGGCATTGCAGGTGCTTTATCAATGGATCTATCCAAAGCCTTCGACTGCATAGACTATGAACTGTTAATAGCAAAATTGCATGCCTACGGTTTTGGTAGATGTGCCCTACTCACGATTCACAGCTATTTGTCACAAAGGAAACAACGAGTTAAGATTAATGGGTCGTTTAGCACTTGGAAAGAAGTTCAAAAAGGAGTCCCACAAGGATCAGTGTTAGGGCCTCTCTTATTTAACGTGTATGACCTTTTTCTTCTGATGAATAGAGCCGAAATATGCAACTATGCAGAAGATACCAGTATCTACATATGCGGCTCTGACGTCGAAAATGTCATTGGCGGACTAGAACAAGATGCCAGCCACAACCTGGTATCCTGAAAACTATATGAAATTAAATGCGGACAAATGTCATTTTATGATATTTGGCGAGAAAAAAGACAAGATGAAATTACATGTAGGAATGGCGGTATTAGAAGAAAGTAACGAAGAAACATTATTGGGAGTTACACTAGATACAAAACTTAACTTCAAAACTCATGTGCAGACTCTTTGTAAAAAGGCTAGCCAGAAACTGCATGCTTTATCTCGCATTTCAATTTTCATGGAATCTAAAAAAATAAAATTGATGATGAACATTTTTATAATGTCACAATTCAGCTACTGCCCACTAATCTGGATGTTCCATGACAGAAATGTCAGTAACAAGATAAACAGGATACAGGAAAAGGCCCTTCGAATCGCAAACAAAGACAACACTTCTCCTTACGAGAAATTGTTAGAAAATGATAATTCGGTATCTATACATCAGAAGAACCTACAGTTGCTTATGGTTGAAATTTACAAAACAAAGAATCACTTGAATCCTTCGTTTATGATGGAAATTTTTGAGGAAAAGGCAATGCCGTATCAACTAAGAAGTTCGAGCAATTTAAACCTACCAAAAGTGAGAACCACATGCTATGGTACAGATACCGTAAGGTTCATGGGTCAAAGAATATGGGCAAAATTACCCATAGAAGTGAAAACTTCAGTCTCTTTGGCTGTTTTTAAAAAACATCTTAAAACAACAAAATGCAAACATTGCAACTGTAGGATTTGCAGAACTTTTATATATGGTTTAGGTTTTTTGTAATTATTAAGTATTTCTTTTGTATACACCTTTTGTAAATAGTTGGCCTTAATTAGCTTTTATCTTTAGCTATTTCGAAAAGCCAACTTTTAATCAAAGAAGTAATAATAATAATAATAATAATAATAATAATAATAATAATAATAATAATAATAATAATAATAATAATAATAATAATGATAATAAAGAACCTCTAAGGGGTTCTCTCAAGTACCATTAGGGGTTCTTTGAAGAACCATTGGTAGGGGTTCTTTGAAGAACCCCTGACTTGGGGTTCTTTGAAGAACCTTTAGGGGTTCCATTTATGTATTCCGCTCAAGAACCCTAAAAGATTCTTCGTAAGCCACCTTTTTTCTGTGAGTGTAGGCTTCCTAGAGCATCAAATACCCTAGGCCTGATAGGGTTAAGGATATACTTGTTAGGGCTAGGCGGAGTAGTGAGAGAAATGGGGGGACTGATAAGAAGGGGTGTTCTCGTTGTGGTAAATCTCGTTGTCAAGTCTGTAATGTCATGAGCAATAGTGAGCATTTTCATTCTAATATAGATAGCCGGGAATATAGGATAAACTATATTCAAGATAATTGATAGGTTAACGGGGGGTAATAGGATGAGGGAAAGCTTCTGGCAATATCGCCTAGAGTGCTTTGCCCCTAAGGGCTTAAGCACTAGGCAGGTAGATACATAGATTTCATTTTTGTTTACATTTTGGTTGTTGTGTTGTCTTTACTTTATGCGTTCAGCTTTTCGCTAGGAACACACGCTGCTTTTTAGGAACTTCTTCTGCCCATCCGCTCTTGGATCTCTCTATTGTTTGTTTCATTTTAGCACATGTTTTTCTCAGCTCCTGTGAGACAGACATAGCCACCGACTTCAGCGGTTCTTAATTCTGCGCTTTCTTTGATCTTCCTCCGATCGCCTCTGTCAACGTCCGCTATTTTACACCTTAGAAGTATTCATATTGTATTTCGTAGGATCCCGCTTACGCTATTGTTTTGGTATTGTTTGTAGATTTCTGAATTGATATGTATGCTCTGTCTGATTACAAGAACAGTTATTACTGATGAAGGCTTTCGCCGAAACGTTTAAAGAATGTGTTTTTACTGAGTTTTTATACATATATATATCTATGTGTATAAAGTGTACGATTGAAGAAGATGCAACAACATAAGAAAGCAGGCGTCAAGTTGATCTTTTGCGCATTTATTTTTTCATTCAGTGCTGACTACTTTCGCCCACTAGGGCATCTTCAGAGCAACTGATTAGATTTTAAAGAGTAACCTCTATTTATAGCGAAAGCTAAATCCATATAAGGTTAGCAGTTTAACTGTATCGTTATTGTCCTTATGAGGTTCAACAAAGTTTGTTTCTTTCGTTGTTGTGTCGTGTTGTCTTCCTGTTCATTGTCCCTTGACGTCAGGTTGTAAATCTTTGTTTTGTCGTTGTCGTTGTTATTTGTTGCAAACGAAGACAAACATATTTTGTTGTTATTTTTTGTTGACGCTGTGATGCTCTTTGTTTGACGTCAGATTACGAGCTTCGCCTTCGGTTCGCTTCGCTTCGTCTCCTGGCATCCATCGTCATTTGTTCTCCTTGCGTCGGGTGAGTTGCATACGTCGCTGTTTCTTTCATCGTCACTGTTTCGGGTGAGTTGCATACGTCGCTGTTGTCGACCCTCTTCTTTCATCGTACACTTTATATTATTA
Source organism: Aurelia sp. 3 sensu Dawson et al. (2005) (assembly GCA_964020215.1). Lineage (NCBI taxonomy): Eukaryota > Metazoa > Cnidaria > Scyphozoa > Semaeostomeae > Ulmaridae > Aurelia > Aurelia sp. 3 sensu Dawson et al. (2005). Next base: position 19,269,264 of record OZ026573.1, on the reverse strand, counting down.
TTGAGTCTGGACGCAGACTACGGAAGATAAATCAAGGAGCAGGAAGCGCTTTAACCATAAACAACGATAAGGACATCACAAACAACAACAACAAAGACAACAACAACAATAACAACAACAATTGCAACTCATTAACACCTGACCTTTTCACAAGGGAAAACATCGTACAACGAATTAAACGCAATGAATTGATGTGATTCCACAAAACAACAACAACAAAACCAACAACAACAACAAACAACTGCAAAGACCACGAAGACACACAAGAAACGTCACACGACAAGAAACTGCTTAATAGCAACACTTGAAACGAGAACATCGAACTGCGAACAACGCTTACGAAAAGAACCGAACCGAACAGAACGAACAGGGTAAAGGTACACCCGAGGTGGATTAAGATTCAAGGAATCAGCCACCGGCAAAGAAGCACCGATGCAAATTTGAAAAGCGAAGCTCGAACAACGATGAATGAAGAACAATTTGACGTAAAAAAAGACGTAGAATAAAAATACGACAACCAACAGGATACGACATCCGACCCCTAGAACAACGACGACTCGACTGAAAACAATGAAAACGAGGCAAACAGAAACAACGATATACAACAAGAACATTTTAACCTTATAAGGACAAATTTACACTACTGAATTAATTAACCTTATATGGACAAACAGTTTCCTGTAAATCGAGGTTGATACTTAAAATTAATCAGTTGCTCTGAAGATGCCCTAGTTGGCGAAACTAGTCAGCGCTGAAATAGAAATAAAAAGCGCAAAAGACCGAATTGATGCCTGCTTTCTTATGTTTTCGACCCTCTTCTTTCATCGTACACTTTATATTATTATTGAGTCTGGACGCAGACTACAGAAGATACTTCAAGAAGCAGGAAGCGCTTTAACCATAAACAACGATAAGAACATCACAAACAACAACAACAACAAAGGCAACAACAACAATAACAACAATAATAACAGCAGCAGATTAAGGAACCCACACGAATAACATCTGAAACTGGTACCTTGATTGATATAATTGCCTCCACACATCCAGGGAATGTGAAATCAGCTGATGTCCTTGGTTCATCTCTCAGTGATCATGACGTAGTTGCCATCGTCAGGAAAATAAATTGTCAAAGAACAAAACCAAGAAAAATTGTATCCAGAAATTTTAGCAAATACTGTCATGAGACCTTTCAGATAGACCTAAAAGCAGTCTCATGGGATGGTGTACTAGCACAACAGGACGTAAATGGATGCTGGAAGTTATTCAAAGACTGTTTTCTGATAGTTTTAAATCGGCATGCCCCTCTCGTTGAGAGAATTGTCAAGGGACGAGATCTTCTTTGGCTGGACAATGAAATCAAAAGGACAATTCATGAAAGGGAATACCATCATCGCAAAGCTAAACAAACTGGAAGTGAACACCACTGGTCAACATACAAAAGGAAACGAAACGCCGCGCCGTCACATCTATGATCAGGAGAAAAAAGGCCAAATATCACAAGACACTGATTCAAGAAAATAAATCAGATCCAAAGGGATTTTGGAAAGCAATAAAGAAATGTCTGCCT